>PVJD01005173.1:0-120378 GCA_004026545.1 Mormoops blainvillei | reverse complement strand
GTTAAGATGAAGTTAAAGTCCTTAGTTCACTGTTTGTTTTAATAAACATTTCATTACCATTGGTTGAAATGATGCTCATTTTCTTTAAAAATTACAGAAAAGAGAAGAAAAAGAGTATCTCCTCTATTTATTAAAACATTTTCAGAGACATAAGTCACTCATACTTTTTCTCAGAACCATCCAAATTATCTGTATTCTCTGACTTCATATTTTCAAATATTCTTTTATGTAGGTAGTTTTAAAGTTGCAGTGTACCTTAAAATTGCCTGGGGAGCTTGTTAAAATATAAATTCTATATCCATATTGGGTAAGAATCTTTTATTTAAGAGAGGGCAGGAGGAAAGGAGGAAAAAAAGGAGAAGGAGAGGAAAGGGTGGGGAAAGATGCTTAAAGCTATGATTTCACTCCCAGACTGAATGCTGAGCTCTCTGCATCCCCACCTGTACCCTGCTCTTCATAACATACACCCACCGCTTCTGCATTAAAGGTTGGCTTGAGCTGGCAATACCATCCTTCCCACAGGAATATGGCAAAAATCCTACTTAATCCTCAACATGCAGTTTAAAGGCTACCTCTAGAAATGCTTCCGAATTTCAACAGAGGTGTGCTCTTTCTCTCTTTTTTTTTACAGCCTTAAAAATTTGTGACTCTTAAGAGTATATTCTATTCTGTTTGGTGTTGTTACTTGCATACTTTCTCATTTTTGCCTTTCTACCATTCATAAGATTATAGTTACTCTGAAAATATTCTTATTTGTGTACATTTTCAATGTACACAATGCCCAGTATACATGTTGAATTTAACAGGAACCTATTTTTTATAATGAATTCATTAATAGATGCTTATTCAACCTTGTCTTAAAACAGGACATAGGAGAAATTCAATAACTACTTTCTGAAAGTGTGAATCCACAATAACATCACATTACTAAAATTATCAAAATACAAAAGGAAGTGTTGCTTCTTCACTTTGGGGATTAAGGTTTGAGAGAGAGAATATCAGTGGTATTCTCAAGAGATTTGTTAAATCTGACGCTTTATATACACAAAGGTGCCCCCCAAACCAACACACACACACACACACACACACACACACACACACACACACACAGAGGCACACCATAGCCAGTACGAGCCCCACTCAGGCTTTTGTGAAGCTGTTGGTAGGTTGTGTGAATGTTCTTAAAAATTCTTTAAAATGAAAATAAAAAATTTTGACTTCGATTTGTCCTGGTCTTCTGGACTGATAAATGTGACCTCATGTTGATGTCTCACCATGGTGAGGACACATTTGATCTTGAAACAAGGACAGTAGTATAATCAATAAATTTGTGGGGGCCAGCTGGCTAAGATGCTCAAAGGCCTAAAGCACTCAAAGCGGGATGGCTCTGCAGGCCACTTCTCGCTTTGTTGACGTGAAATCCTCTGAAAGTCAGTTGATTTTTTTTTTTTTTAACAATAGGGTCTTAAGCCAGATTGAGTCTCTGGAAACTTCCTGATTATTTACCTGGTTAAGATTCTTTTTACAATCCTTCCTAATTTAGCTATTAGTAGAGGTGTACCAATACCACAGCTCAATCATCGTGCCTATCCAATAATTATTTGTTTTGCAGTTACCCCTAATCATTAGTTACATTTTGAACTACTAGGAATAAGCCTCTTGGAAACTCTTGTTATAACAGATGAGTTGAGGAAGACTTTAACACAAGGAATTAAATTTGAACAGATCTTCTGGATAACTAGGAGTTTTATAAGGGAGAATATTCTGGGATGGTGCTGTTATTATTTTTCTCTTTTTTATTATTACTTTTGTTGTATTTTGTCATATACTCTGATTTTAAGCAGTTCTGTCCACTAGAATATACTACAATGATGGAAATGTTCTATATGTGTACTATCTAGTATGGTAGCCACTTAGCCATGAGGCCACTGAGCACTTAAAACGTGACTAGTGTGACTGAGGGACTTGCAAAATTTTGATTTTATTTTATTTCACTTAATTGTAAATAGTCACCTTATTGGACAGCCTAGATCTAGAACGATGGAAAGCTTTACCCCTTCCCTCCACGGGGGACGTGAGTATATGCGGAGACATTTTTGGTTGTCACAATTTGGGGTACATATTCTTTGTGCATCCGGCAGGTAAACATCAGGGACGCTGCTGAACACCCTGCAATGTATAGGATTGCCCCTTATAAGAAAGAACGGTCTGGCCCCAGATGTCAGTAGTGCTGAGCTTGAGAAACCTTGTCTAGGATCTAAGATTTTTCAGAGGAAGATGCCTTTCTCCTTTCAGTACCTCAAACTGTGCCATATGTATGGTATTTGGTTAATGACCTTTAATCTACAGGAAAAAAAAAACTGGAAGAGAGAGACATCAAAAGCACTGGAAGTGGATCATCTTTAAAGAAAAATGTAGGCAGCCGAGCACTTAGGAGACGTACAATGAAAGTAATCATCTCTGTAAGCTGGCCAGAGCAGTGAACTACAGCAAGGCGCTGAAGCTGGACTGGCGTATCGTCAACACTATCTGTTCGCATGAGGCAGAGTCAATGCATGTAAAATGTCCTCATGTTATTAAGGCAAGTGTGAAAATTTAGCATTTTCAAAAAGGAGCAATCTATTTTTTAATCAACAAAGAGAATAAGAAATATTAAACATTGTTCATTCGATTTCTGATTATTGAGAGAGATTTTTTGCTCTTTTTTACACTCAGGGAGTTAAGCAGTTTTCCATGTTCCTCATTTTACGGTTGAGAGCGGTGAGCCTCAGAGCACTTGCGTAATGAGCCTGCGTCCTCATGGCTATAGTCTTCGTCGGCTCTGATTTCTAGCTCCACGGTCAATGGAATATAGTCCTAACTTGTATACAATTGTTAGGGGACTAGATGAAGAAACCACTGCAGAGCATTTAAGAGAACTGCCAAGTGACATATTAATGGCAAAGTAGGAGTTAGAATCCAGATTGAGCTGGATGGCTTCTAACCCAATGAAATTTCTAATCACAACCCACTTGTCGTTGAAAGTCAAGTCTGCTTATATTTTGTTTTGTCTTTTCAAATCGAACTACCTGTTTTGTGGTGGCTCACGGTGGGAACATTTGGGTATTGTACTTATGTTTTTATGACATTGTTAGAGCAGTTTCAGGGAACACAAAATTGAGGGAAAGGCATTGAAATTTTCATGTACTCTCTGCCTCCGCATATGCATAGCCTCCCCCATTATTAACAATGCTCACCAGAGCGGTATATATATTTGCCAAGGAGGAACCTACATTAACACATCCTAACCAGCCAAAGTCTATAGGTTTAACTCTTGGTATTGTACATTCTATGATCTTGGACAAAAATATAATGATATATATCCGTAATTGTAGTATCACACAAAGCATTTCACTGCCCTAAAAGTCCTCCGTGCTCTACCTATTCATCTCTCCTTCACCCCATCCCCCAAACCATTGATTGTTTTATAATTTTTTCCCTTTCCAGAATGTCATGTAGTTGAAATCATACAGTATGTAGCCGTTTCAGATTGGCTTTTCGCTTTGTAATATGCATCCCTTCGTGTCTCTTCATGGCTTGATTGTTCCCTTCTTTATAATGCTGGATACTCTCCTCTTGTCGGGATAGACTCCAGTTTTTTTATCTCTTCATCTTCTGAAGGACATCTTGGTTCCTTCTAACTTTTGTCAATTACGAATAAAGCTGCTATAAACATTCTTGTGCAGGCTTTTATGGGGACATAAGTTTTCAGCTCCTTTGGGTAAATACCAAGGAATGCATGATTGTACTTATTTTTAAAATTTATACTTTTATACAAACTTATCCCTTGCAGATGGCACTGAAATTGAAACAATACACTGAAAAGTCAGAATTTTTGAAGTTGACGGTAGAACCCTAGAACATAAGAGTAGCATGTATTCTGGAAGTCATTATCCTACCTTTTGGTACACAATGCATTTTTAAACTGAGAATTCTCTTCGAGCCCTTTTTTACATATTCTAATTATATACAAAAGACATGAACATGATCACATCTTTGTAAAAATTCTGTTACATGATGTAACAGTTTCATATGTTTTGTGGCATAATGAGTTTTCCCCTGAGTTAACTTTTTTTTTTTGGTTGGGGGGGGGCAGGTAATGTAAGCGGGTTTGGTGGAAGGGAAGACCTGCTATAGTGTGAAATCCTGGAATTCATTTGTCTGTCCTTTATCCCTTCTGTCCACCCTCCTTCTCTCCCTTCTTTCCTTCCAATAATATTTATTAATTACCTATAAGATTTTAGATGCTGATCTCTAAACCCTGGAAATACAAAGGGAAAGGACAGAGATCTTAATCAGTTTAAAATTAATGAAACTACACTTATGGGGTCTCCTCATTCCTTAAACCCCCTTCCCTGAAGATTCAATTTCTTAAATGTCTGTGTTACCACACCTAGTTTTTCATTCATGTCAAAGGAGATAATATATATACTAGCTTGTATACGAAAAAGACACAAAAATATGGTGCCCTAAACAAGACAAGATAGCTTATTTTTCTGTTAGGTAACAACAGTCCAAAGTTGGATGAGTAGTCCGGGCCTGGTGGGCAGGACTTTCAACGACAAGTGGGTTGTGATTAGAAATTTCATTGGGTTAGAAGCCATCCGGTGCATGTGGTCCAAGGTGGCTTCTCCATTTTTTACCATCTCTCAGCTCATGGTAAGAGGTACAGTAGCCAGGAAAGCACAAACCTAATAGTCTCAAGGACATACATTACTGCCACTCACATCCTGTTGTTCAGAACCTAATCACAGGGTTACACTAACAGCAGACAAGGTTGGAACATGAAGTCTTTGGCTGGTAGGCCATATGCCCAGGTAATACTTCCAAAGGAAGGAGGAAGTAGAGAATGTATATTAAGGACCAACTGTCAATGTTTCACATACCTATTTTGGCAAGTAATTTCTTAATGCTTATAACTGACTATCTCTCTGCCTTGAATATAAGCATCATAAGGACAGGTAATGTTTGCTCATTTTTATGTGCCCAAGGAAGAATACCATGCCTGTCACATATTAAACAATCAGTAATATTTGAATTAAAAAAATATTCAAAAACCTAAATGTAGAACTTTTAGATGGCCTATCAAACAAAGTACTGTTTTAGGAATTTTATCTCACTCTGGGATTAGGTGAGCTTAGAACTTGCTTAGTTATAGTTTTCTTTCCTATAAACTCTCCAATTCCATTTACTTCTAGAAAATAAATCAGAATAATATATTAAATGGCATTGGAAAAAGCCATGAAAAATTGGGGGGAAAAAACTGGAGTGAAAAGCACAAAACCATAAGCTGAAAACCACATGAATGTAATATGAATATACTGATACATACACATGTATATATGTAAAACTGTGTGAGATAAGAGTTTTTTTAGGGACAAGTCCCAGAGATCCAACCCAAATTAGCATAAGTGAGAGGGGAAGTGATCTTACGGACAGGGAGTCAGGGCCTCCTCAGGAGCTGCAGGAGAAGCTGGAAACAAGGACTGAAAGTGAGTTTCAGCTCTGTCAGTTTCTGATAAGTGCCCAGCTTTTTTCATGTTAATAACTATCTTTTATCTTTCTGTTCATACAGCACTAGTTGGATACTAACACAAATCTGAGTGTCAACCAGAGAGAGCCAGTGTTAATTTGCAATTTCTGATGAGTTAGGATGGAATCTGAGCCACTGTACCAAGGAGCGTCTTGGGTCAGGCTCCCACCCTTTAGGGCAAATTATTTGCAAAGATCACTGCTGCCACCTCCCCTCCACCCCCCACCCCCTACCATGGCTGCTTTGCAGTGGCTTCACTGCGCCTCTGGCCAAGAGGTGAGATGTATTTCTCCACCCCTTGAATCTGGGCTTACCTGATGACTTACTTTGATTAACAGATTGTGGCAGAAGTGACATTGAGTTTTACACCCAAGTCTCAAGAAGCTTTGTATCTTTTGATTGTTCCCTATTGTAATGCTGGCCTGAAAGAACCAAACGGTGAAGACCCCAAGGTGAAAGACTAAATAGAAAAAGAAGTGTAACCATCCCAGTTGAGCCCGGCCCCCAGCCAACTGCTAGTGTCAATTACTAACTGTGAATGAGCCTTCGAGTCCAGCTGATGCTGTAGTCAAATGTTCCTGTGTGGCTAACTTCAGAGGATCTGCCAAGTCATGGAAATAATAAGTGGCTGGTGTTTTAAGTTCCTGAGTTTTGGAGTATGTGTGTTTTTTCTTTTTTAATGCAGCAATAGTTGACTGTGACACCTTTCTTCTAGTCATTTTGTATCATGGGTGGATTCAGGAGAAGTATGTATTGGTTGAAAGCTCTGTTCTCATGAGAGCTTTGAGAACTGGCTCTGAGAGGAAAGCATGGCTATGAGCAAAAGGGCAATAAAACTGAACTAAAAACTATATTAAATCATTGAATATCCACAAAACAGCACCATTAGATTATTTTTTAAATGCACTCAACAAAACCGTATTTAATTTGCGAAAAGTCTCTGGCCCAATATCAGGTATTTTAAGCTTTATTCTTTTTTACTTTCACCCTGCTTACTAGCAAAGGAGTACCTTTCCTAAGCTTCAGCGGCTTGGGGAAAATGTCCTCTTACCTTGGACATGCCCAACTTTAAAAGATAAATTTAAAAGATGAATAATTTAGCTCACATCAATAACATTAGAGGTAATGGCTATCATTAATGAATATTTTAAAGCCATCCAGTTGTGACTGGACTATATATTTAATACTGCTGAGCTCACTTAGTTGAAGCACTGCTTGGGAAGGGAAAGATTCATAGGAAGGATTTAACACTGGCAGCAGCTGTTGACAGATGGACAGTGTTAGGTTCTGCCATTTGGGAGGGTCAACAAGGCATGAATGACAGGCCAAAAAGCAGTTCTGATAGAAGTCAGTATAAGCTCTGGATTTTTAAAAATCCTGTTTTAAAGACTCTACTTTTTCAGGGATTGTAGTTGTAGAGGATGCAGAACATATGTCTATTTAGATGTTTTATTTGCACTCTATTTAAAATTTTTTCTTTTAACTGTGCTGCCATATAATGATTTACTTAAAACATTGTGGCAACATTGGTACTAGCATTTCTCAAGAGGCTTCAAGAGCTGACAGAAACAAAGGATCAAAGAGGGTTGGACTTTAAGGGGAAACTGAAATAAGTTCTAACATATTTTTTAAATGAAAACTGAGGCCCATTGGGATAAAACAGTGAGGTAGAAGGCATGTGGAATATAGGAACTTTCGGGTATTTTAAAAAATATTTTGAAAACAAACAAATGTAATTTTTCTGTTGTTCTTTACTTTACCCTTAAGTTTCTCACGTGCTGCCACAGCCTTCATGGCTTTCAACGCCACCACCTCTTTCATGAGCCAAATGCTACTCCTGAATAGTAATGAAACTTTTATTTCTTGTTGTAGTTTCTAAATTTGCTAGTTGAATTTCATAAATTCTCCTTCTAACTAAAGATTAGGAAGTACTTGAACTCTTAACTCAAAGTACTCTCAAGGGCTACTTAAGGTATGAGTAAGGAAAATGTCATCTAAATATATACCTGAGAGTAACTAGTGAACTCGCAGTCATGTGATTATGTTCCTGTCATGTGAGCTGCAGATTTGAACAATTGAAATCCAGAAAGTTTAATTTAGCAGAAAGAGAGGTGTTCTGGCACAAGCTAATGAAGAACAATTAACTTTCATTTAACTGGAATTTTAAAATGTGAAATCCTCACATAATTAAATTTGATTAGTCACCAATAGATCGCCTTTGCCTTCTCTACCCAGTCATGTCACTGAATTCATAGGGACAGCCCATGCTAGTTGCCTAGTCTGTTAAAAGTAAGGGTGCCGGTTTTGTTTTAATTTGTTTTGTTTGTAAATATCTGACTTGAATGCTTAACAACTTCTGCCACGTCTTTCTTTCTTTCTTTCTTTCTTTCTTTCTTTCTTTCTTTCTTTCTTTCTTTCTTTCTTTCTTTCTTTCGTCTTTCAATGTTTATTTCTTAAAAAAATCATGTCTTAAATAAATACTGAATACAAAAGGAGAAGGGTATTATTTTATTCTCCTTGGCAGGATGATGTCCATACATCACCAAAGCAGTCATGATGTTAACAGTTACCTTTGCGATAACTAAGGATTTCCCAAACTTATATTCTATGAAAAGCTACATGAAAGTACTAAGACAAGTCAAGTGCATAATAAGTGGGATGGGGGTGGGGGGAATACTATGTAACTTAAAAGCCATTGCTCAGTTAAGAGATGGCAGATCCAGAAACCATCATCAGCTCAATAAGATAGAATCATTGCCAAATACATCTGTCCATCTAGGAATTTGAATCTATACATCATAAAATAATTCTAAACTTTCCACCAAACATCTTTCACCAGTTTGCTAATCAGATTCAAAAACAGTGGAACAATGACATCATATTTTATAATGATGTCATATAAATTTAAATTGAAGACAGATGGATGCTCTTCTATTTCACAGATAATACATTGCCTGATTATGTAGCCTAGCAGATAAAAGAATTAGCTTAATCTCCAATTCTTTGAGTTATTTGAGCCAAAGCCACATGGAGTTTGTTACATTGGTACAATTTGAATTGTTTCTTCATAAAGAGCTAAGAGCATAATCTGTGAGTAGCTCTTTACAAATATGGAAAATGTTCCCTTGGAATAAGCTGCCAGCTTGATTTATGCAGGCTGACCCGAGACCTGCTTGGGCACCGGCTGGGAAAAGCAAGCCTGCGCAGCCAGTAGCCCAGCTTGCCAACTGAGCTTTATTGCCGCGATTGAAGCCACACACGAATCAGTGGAAGAGGAGGGACTTATCTGAATTCTAGAGTGCAGTTCATGGGAAACTAAAAACAGGAACTACTTACTGTACAGCTGGGCCTCATGGGTCTCCTGCCTGGCAAATGATCTAAAACGAAATCAGTCTGTCAAAAATTGAGTGATTTTTCTGCTATAAGAATAGCCAGTATTTACCGAGTTCTTATCCTGTGCCAGTTAGTTTTTAAGCGTGTGTATATGTATGTGTGTGTATACACACACATATATTTATTTGTATTTTCTACCACATTATGAGTAAGTTACTCTCATTATTTTTTATTTATAAATGAGAAAACGGGTGCTTAGTGGAGCCAAGTGACACTCCAAGGTCACAGTTTAATAATCACCGGGCCACGTACGCAGAGGCAGGCAGCATGCGTCCAGGGCCCACTTCCTCACCCCGCACGGTTCTTTGTCCAGCGGAGAGGCTGCTTCGCTCTCAGTGTGCAGTACTTCCTTGGTGGGTAAGCGTAAGATGTGAATTAAGACTCACCTTCCCCAAAAGAAGTGCGTGTGGCAGGGGAAAATAAGAAAAATTGGTTAAGGGTATAAACTTTCAAGTATAAGATGAAGAAGTTCAGAGGATTTAATGTAAAACATGATGACTAAAGTTAACACTGTATTATATAATTGAAATTTGCTAAGGGAGAACTTAAATGTTTTCACCAAAAAAAGATAAATATGTAAAGGGATGGGTGTGTTAATTAGCTAGATTGTGGGAATCCTTTCACAGTGTGTATGTCAAATCACAATGATGTACAGTAAGTCTTGATGCTGTCAATAGGTTCTTGGAAATTGTGGCTTTAAGCAAAACAGTGTGTAATGAGCCCAGTTTTACCCTAGGCCAGTGATTTTCTACCTTTTTCACCTCATGACACATATAAACTAATTACCAAAGTTCTATGGCACATCAAAAATATATTTTTGGCTGATCAGAAAAAAATGGGTATAATTTGGATTCATTCACACTGGTCGGCTATTGTGTTGGCTGTTGTCATTTTTTTAAAATTTGACAGTCTAAGGGAAAAGAGGTCAGTGCCCCTTACTGAATAGTTAAGTAGTGCATGTTTTAAAAATTCTTGCAGTATACCAGTTGAAAATCTCTGCCCTAGGCTAATTCATATAAACAAAGGTTAAGCTCCTATAGCATATTCTTGGTTATTAAAAAAAATCACCAAACTTCTGAATAAAGACCCAAAACACTTTTAATATTAAAAGTTTAACATTAAATGTGAGCTCTGCATACATACACTTAGGAAAGATGGAAAAATATGCAAGATCAGCTTTCTCAACTGCTGATACCAGCTCAGGGTCACTGATGGCCTGGCAGCTCAGGGCACCAGGTGGGCACACACACGCTCATTTGCACTGGGTTGGTTAGACATGCTAATTCGCCTCATAGGCACATTGTTGGGATGTGGGAGGAAACCCGAGCGTCTGGAGAATCCGCAGGCAGACACAGGAGCACGTGCAAAGCCCACACAGACAGTGGTCCTTGCCAGGAATCGATTTTTTTCTCATCAAATTTACAGTGACACTACGTTGAACAAAACGAAATTATTTGAAGACCTCCTATGCACTTTAGATACCTTACAATTTTATTTGCTAATTATACTTAATATATCTGAAAAAAAATAAAGTGTAGGACTTCAGATTTAATTTAATGAATTATCTGATATCAAACTGATTTTTCCCTTAAGAGGGAAAAATAAAATTTACATTTTTGTTTCTGACTCTTAATACTTCTCCAGATGAGTTGATAGAAAGATAACAAAGACAAGATAGATAGACATTTGCAAAGAGGATATGTGTAGGTAGCTAAAAAGTCCATCAACCCACCAGATTAATTTGTTTTTATGTTTGCTCTGCCAGCGACAAGAAGATGATTTTCGTAAAAACTCAAGTAAACCAAACGACATGTGATCATCAGACCTGTTTGAATCAAATAATTATGTCTGATTGTTCACATTATAGCCTTATTCATCAGTTTTGTTTTCCATTATATCATTAGGTGCTTTTTCTGCATGCTTCTACATTTTCTCATCTAATTTTACTCATTACGTGGCAGTTACATTCCTAAATTTTCTGACGTTTAACCATTCTTGAATTCTTTGGGGGAAAGAAAAGACTTCTTGGTCTTGATGGATATATATTCTTAATAATCATAGATATTTTACTTTTTAACATTTTATGTAAAATATTTGCATCCATATGTCTATATGAGATAAAATTAAACTCATTTTCTCCCCCCGCCCCCACTGTGATTTACATCTCTTAGACAAGGGGTAGGCCAACTTGCTTTTCTCTCAAGAGCCAGACATAATTTAAGGTTTGCTGGCCAAGAGGGAACATTGGGTTATTATGTAAGTACTTATTCAACAAGTGTTTTAAAAGGTAAAAACCATTGTTAGCTTGTGGGCAGTATGAAAACAAGTGGCAGGCAGAGTTTAGCCCATGGGCCATTGTTTCCCAACTTCTGTCTTAGGGTGTTGGCCCTAAGACATAGTACCATTTATTCCCTTGGTTAGAAAAGTTAAATAATTCCAGCCAAAGACAGGCTGATGTGCTAAGCTAGGCATTTAGAATGTCAAGTGGCCCACTTTGTTTATGTGTATGTGGGTGTGTGCTGCGTGATCTCAATGGGCTTAGCAGTCATCATTGGGTGGTCATTACCCCTATAAATGCGCCTAAGACCAAGGGACAAGGCATTCCCTTTACATGGTAGGTAGCCTCACCTTACTCATTTACCATGTTTTGAAAGTAAATGAAGCAGATACTTATATATTAAAAAATATATACATTTCCATTTGTTCAACTTCTAATTTGAAAGATATTTTCAATGGGAAAAAACTGTTTTAAGAATTAAACTTCTCAAATGATTTTAAGCTTTCCAGATGATTTTGAGACCACAGCCCCCTCCTGTATTTGAGAATGTTTTTTAGAAGATTTTATCTCTGTTAGCTATTTCTGCCTGGGACAGGAGTGGGGGCATGACTGAGCAAAGATGCCTGGAGTACAGGTATCCAGTAGGAAAGAGTGATGGCTCAAGACAAACCTGGTGACTGCCTAGAGAATAAAAGGGCAGATGGACCAATAGACATGTTCCATTCTTCTCTTCCCTTTGCTCTTCAGGGGAGGAAACTAATGGTCTCTCTATACTTTTAGGTGCTTGTCCAAAAGCCCCAATTTATAATAAAAGGTATTAATGGGAGGAAATCCACTAGAATTTGACTAACATGTATATCTCCTGCATACATGGGGGATAACGGGGAAAACTGAGTAACTTTCTTGAAGTGGCCCAAGCCACCACCTTGGATATTAAATAGCACCTCTAGCTGGGACAAAAGATGTTGGGGGTGGGGAGAGTCAGTGATGGGAGGTGACCAGACAAAGCACAATGAATAAGGGCGAGGTTGTAATGCAGATTTAACTCTTTGCTTTCTCTCTTGGTAAGAGTTACTAGAGATTTGGTCATTCACCCCCTCCTGGTACATAGAGGAAGACATCCTTACAAATGGAGATTTGTAAAAGACATGTCTTTTACAAAAGGGTAGGTTCTACTCAGTTATCAGAGCTTCACTTGTATCTGCCGCTTTCTTAAAAGTAATCAGCCTCATATAAATATTAAATTTATATATTATATTACCTTGTATATTATACCTTAACTGAAAAAAACTTTCTAAAAAATCTTTCAGTCTAAAATAATTCTTATGCTAAAGAGGAATACTTTGGGATGGCAAATTCTGCTCCCATTTGCCTACCCTCCTTAACTCTTACGTCTTACCTCTGGGTATTTTTCTTTCTTCCTCACTATTCTTTTTACCCACTGTGAAACAAGACAAAAAATACATATGTATGTGGTGGGAGCCGGGGCGAGGGGGCAGGCAGTCAACATGCTGGACCTCCCTGAATCCGTCACGCTCGCTGCCTGTCGTCACTGTGGATGTATTGTCCCAAGTTGGAAATGACCAGATGACAGCCACTCAGAGAGGGGCGTTTGAATGACGAACTTCAAAGATGACATTACCTGATGATCAATTTGACCCTTAGACATCTGATACCTTGGGAGATTTCAAAGAATCTTCAAGATTGTCTAGCACAACAGTTGAACTCTTCTATGGGGGACATAGATCCAATGGAAGGTCTAATAAGAACTAAGGGCTCTCTTCCCCACACAAACACCCAAACATGTAGATACACAACACATGCAAACATAGTACATACAATACGAGAGTTTCGTGTACTACCTGTGACTTTTATTCTTGGAACCCAGGCTGAGGAGGCCTGATAGGGTCTAGTCCCCTAAATGACCTAGGGAGGTTAAGACATGAATGAGTCTAAAAGCAGTCCCTTCTCTTAGTTCACATAGGAAGACAATGTTTTGTATTATGAATTATTTCATATTTTTACATTTACTCTTAACTCAGAAAGTCTTTTTGCTTAAAACTCATGCAACTTGTACCTGCCCATATTTAACTCAAATTTTTATTTGTAAATATACTTATAATAAGCCATCCAATATATAGTTTTGAGGTAGTACAATATATTCTTTTTCTTCCCAATAACTGACTTATAAAAACAATTTTTAAGAAGAGAAAAATAATAGGGATGTAGTAGAAGCATCAGAATATATCAGATTTGCCAAAAGCAGTACAAGACATGCTCCTATGTGGTGACACTAGTCATCATGTCTTAAATACAAGATAATTGATTTTTATATTTCACCTTTGAAAGATCAAAAAGTATCTGATAGCTGCTATATGTAAAAGCGTATGAATAGAAAGAAAGAATAAATGGAAGCAGCTTTCCACAGAACTCAAATTTATGGGAACCGTGGGACAAGTGTATGCATAATATTTTTAATAGCATATATGACATATGATCAATTTGTGTGCTTGCACATGTGTATATGTATAATCAATAACTGTTCTGAAATGGCTATATTTCAAGGCAAAACAGGCACTATTTAGTTCCAAATCATAGGTTCTCAAACTTAATGATATTCAGCCAAGTTGGAACATCCACTTGAAACAATTTAAACTATACAAAAAGAACTGTAATATACTTCTCTTCTGTATTGTTTCCTCTGTTATATTTTAATGGGAATATCTAAAAATAATCAGAGCTATTATCACCAAATCCATTTCCTTTTAAAGTTCCTCTGTTCAGCTTCAAAGGAAAAGACTTCTTTGGGATTTGACACTGGTACAAGGATTTATAGTGCTTGAAGTGAATTAATAAGTAATCGATTACAATAAATTATTTTCTAGTTTAATGACATCAAATAAGTATTTGGCATTAGATGCCAGCCAAGTTTCTAAATTTTCTTAGGATATGTTTAAAATAATCCTCTGTGCTTAATTTTGTATGTAAAATCTTCATTTTGAAAGAGATTGGCTAATTAAAGGCACTGTTGCCTGCTTTCCTGTAAATGTGGTCTCAGTTTCAGATTTTCTTTTCTCTTTAACTTTGCAGAAGAAAAAATTTCTTCCCCTCCCCCACCAAAGCTGTGTGGTGATGCCATCTCCCTTCTTGGGCAGGATGCCTAAGTACTTAATTGTTGAATCTCTGTGTAAGAGTCACTTTGCCCAACAATGATGCACCTGCCACTAGGGTAAAATGCAGCAGCTGTTGAGAGGCCTGATGGGCTCAACTAAGAACCAGTCTGGGACCTGGCAGGAAAAAGAATGAAAATTCATTTGCAAGGAAGGGAAGGAGCTGGTGGTCCACAGGCAGTGGGCTTTTACATTTTGCAAACCTGGCTTTGCTACCGTGGTCATTGTCGCTCAGTCCACATCTTCTTCTCAGGGCTAGTTTTTTTTTCTTTATTTTCTGCCTGTTTCCTTTCCTGTTTTCTAGGTAATTCCCCTTCCTCTCTTTTCTAGTTAATTCCCCTAATTGTGTGCTGCTGTGCTCCGTAATTTTTGATCTGGAGTCAGCTGTCAAACAGAGTTTTCTCTGGAATGTTTAGAATTAATCTTGACATTTTAGGTTCCTCTGTCCACCCTGACAGACATTCTTTAATATGTTGAGTGGAGAAATAGGAGCATAGGGAAACCTCTGGGCTGCCAGGGGCTAGAAACCCTGTGCCAACAGCAGACCAGGGACAGAATGTGAGGCTAACAGAGCTTTCTAGTTAATTAGATTTAGTCATATGATATTTGTGACTCAGCCAATTGCACAAAATGATCAGCCACACAGTCCCAGGCTGCAGGCAGTTTGGTGGTGTATCCAGTTAATGGACTTGAAATCTCTAGTAGGGGTATGATTGCAATTCCCCCCTTACATTCATCTTTTCCAAAACCCTTCTTACACTGCCCCAGTGTGAGTTCTTCTCTTTCTTCTCAGGACCTCTGTGGATTTTATTCTTTAACTTGACAACCCATCACATCACAATCTTGTGGTCTTCCTTCTATGAAACCCTGCAGGAAAATCCTGACTGTGAAGAGTGGCTTACCCTCTTCATCTCCTAAATTTCATTTATATCTTGTTTGTTTTTTGTGTAAGTTAATGATTACTGTTTCTGCCATGCTCGTCTGAATGGTTTCACTCCCTTCTCTCCTGCCTCCCCATCACCTCCCCCCATTTTTTCCCTTGCCACAGGCACACAAATTTTTTAACAAAAGATGAAAAATTTATATGATCTGAAGAGAAACTAGAGTATGTGCACACACATTTGTTTTTTCATAGCTGAGGGAATCAAACAAGCGCTACTGGAGAACAGTAAGACAGTACAAGGAAGAAAGCAAAGAGACTGTTTCCAGACACTGAAATGTTTACACGCTGATCTAAAAAAAAGGCCTCAGATTTCCAAACACCCTGTCTGCGCTCCTTGCTTTGTAACACATAAACAGAGATTGCAGCCTGGAACCCAGGCTCCCTCTTAAAGATAATGAACTGTCAAGACAAGAAATCATGATTTTTACTCTTAGCTTTTCCAGGGTTTTCCATCTTATGATTTTGTGATAACAATCCCAAGAGACCAAGAGACAAACCACTTCCCCAGGTAAGAACATGTTTCTTCTTGCCTTCACCTAACACAAACACACACTCACACACAAAGCTTATTTTTAATGCATTTAATAGAATTTATTCATTCTCCCAATGAGGTTGTAAGCATGGTTTCTTAACGTTCACAGGTCTAACATAGTGAAATTCACATAGTGGTCACTAAGCACTCGATACATGGAAGTACTCATTCAACATTTATTGAGCCTTACTTTGTGCATTTAACGACCACTGTTGTGGAAAAGAAACATATAGTTTAACATTGTAAAAACATTAAGCAACTGTGTTTTAGCTTTCGGATTAGGGTGGAGATTCAATTTTTCTTTTGTACATATTGAAATAAATGAATGGAATAGATCAGAGTTTATGTAGATAGGAATGACACTTAACAGTGTGCCTGATGATTGACAGCTCCACCTACTTCTCCCTGCCCTCTCCTCCCTTCCAGTGGCCAAATGTGAGAAAAATATTCTTCACCAAAACAACAGTGACTTTATGCTGCTAAACATTTATATTCCACAGCCTTATTCTTAAAGATCTAACATTCAAATGCCTCTAAATTAAAGTCGATTTATAATTTACCCCCTTAACCCTAAGAGCCATAATTCTCCATAACAGTCATAGAAGCTTCTCTGGTTAAACTCACTCCCTTGGTGATTGATCTGATTACATGGCTTTATGTACTAGCTCTACCCAGATGACTCTCCCATTTATGTCTTTGGCCTATATCTCTTCCCAGAACTATAGATTCACACATTTGACCGTTTATTACATAACTCTGTTACCAGACAGGGGCCTGGCTCTGAGTGGGTCCAGCTAGGGCCAACTGTATTATGTGGGTTACTCATTTCATGTTGGAAAGATTTCATAAGACAAGTCCAGGTGACTATGAGAATACATTTATTAAAGCCGGGGACAGTGAAACAAGGAAGGACTTAGTACAGAAGAACAGGAGAAGAAGCAACAGGAGAGCCTGGGGTCGTCTGCCTGAGCTCACTGGGAACTCAGAGAAAAGGGGGCTTTGGGGGCAGGTTCAGGGGATCAGCCTGAGGCACACTGGAAGCTGCTCTTTGCCTTAGAGTTTAGGAGACATGTGTTTGTAAAGAAAGAATTGCGGGGAGAAGAGAAAGGGAATAGTGAAGACTGCTCCCCAGAGGGGGCGCGCATGCCCTGGTCTTTCGGCTTGAGGCTTTTATCTCTTTCTTGCAGGCTGAATCTTAGGGGAGGTCCCAGGGGAGGGATTCAGGGGAATATTCATCAGTTCTCAGATGTGCCCTTTCAGGGTCATGGTCTCCACTGATTGGTCGGTGACAGGGCAGGGGGTCTTGAGGCATTGTAGTGGGTCCTGGCATTACCCGCCTGGTTTTGCTGCATTTCTGGGCCAGGAGCTGAAACACAACTGAGGGCTAGATGTTTTCTCCTAGATGTCACCTCCAGGGAGGAAAGGCCAGGGGAGAAGAGGTTGGAAAGGCCAGGGCAGAAGAGGTGCTTGTTTTCCCAGTTTTGTCCCCTGCCAGGCCGTCAGGGACTTCCACCCCAGCGACCATCTGCCCCGGCTGTAAATTGCTCTGCCGCTGTGCTCCGCTATCTGTCTCCGTTTCCCTACTCCACTTGCCAGGGACTCTTCCTAGTTTCTTACTATCCCATCTTAACTCTATTGCCATGTCTAATAGACATCTCAAACTTAAGTTCAAAACCCAAATCCTCATTTTTGTTTCTCCAGACCTGCTCTTCCTCACTTTTCTGTATCTCAGGGCCAATTTCTCATACTATATTTCAAGTCATAATGTACTTTTCTCTCTCATACCCTACATCTCTTCTGTCATCAAACTCTGTTGGCTCTACTTTCAAAATATATCTAGAATTTACATGTAACTTATAAGGGATTCTATTCACAAGATAGCATTTATGTGGCAATAAGAATGAACTAATACGTCTATAATAACGAGATATGCATGAATTTCACAAAATCTAATGTTATAAGAAGCCAGATTTTATTTATATAAAGTACAAAAGGCAAAACTAACCTATCCATTAGTAATTAGATTGTCCTCTGTTGGAGGAAGTTATGGAGAGAGAGACTGTGATTGCTGATTGACCCATGAGCTAGACCTCATCAAAAGCTCCTCACAAGCCCCCTGCCTTGGTCCTTGGAATGTATACTCTGCTCATCATTCCCATACCAGGAGCTGATTCAAGGATGTTACCTTGAGGGAGTAAGGTGTTGTTGACACCATCTGTATAATATACGTGACTGAAGCCAGTTATACCCTCTATAAAAACTTTTAAGGTTCTGATAGATGGGTATGAAACTGAACCCAGGTTCAGCTACCTGTCACAATGAAAGTCAGACTCCTGAGGCAGGTGCTGGTGGGAAGGAAAGTGATTTATTTAAGTGCCAGCATCTCAAGAAGATGGGAGACTCCTGTCCTCAAAAACCCATCTTAACATATCTGGTGAAGCCAGCAATTTTTATAGGGATTTGGTGAGAATTCCAGAGGGGGAAACTTCTCAGGGGGAGTGTGGATGTGCAGTTTCTCTTGGGAGAGGGAAGTGAAAATAAGGGGAGGGGTCTGAGAAGGGTATCATGCACCTCCTGCCCAGGTTAACTCCTTTCGTTCCCATGTTATCTCTCAGGTTACATGAGCACTCCTCCCTTTCCCAGGTACCTGTGGTTTACAACTACAAGGAGACCTAAAGCACAGAGTTCATTATGTACTTTGATTTGTTACAGAACACATACCTTTGATAACTATCTGGGAGATACTAACTCACAGTTACAGCTTAACATTTTCGTGCAGGGAGAGGTTTTTCTGGGAAGCAGAACGCAGACATCAGGGGGAAGTTGGAGACATGCAGGCAGTGTCCTTGCTGGTCCCCGTATGGATCTTTATGGTCAGCATCCTTGCGTTGGCCATCCGGTCTTTGTCAGCTTACTTAGCAGGACTCCGAGGTCGAGCTGTTTCTTAGGTTTACACTGGAATTGAACCTGTTGATTCTAGTAAATTATACTTAGAAAAGAAACTTTTAACATGTAAACGCTAACTTTGAGAGAGTAACAAGCTGGGTTTAATATTGACTACAATTAATATGGGTAGTTTTATGTAAGTATAGTGTGTTCATTCCCTGTTACAGGTACAGAGATCTACTCATCTTCTGGTCAACAAAGACAAGCCTTGTATGTAAGTTCCTTTGCTAATTAAAACCATCACCTGCTAATCTGGAGTGGTCTGCCTGCCTCTTTCTTCCATCTGCCTTTGCCCCCTGTGTATGGTGGCCACCTGTGTATGGTGGTTCAGATTTCACTGAGGGAACACCTGAGGTTGACAACCAATGCCCATGGAGGTTAGTGACTGGAAGAGGCTGTTAGGAACTTTCCAGGATGTTTAGATTGTGAAAATTTACTAAACTATATATTTATGGTATGTATACTTTTTTTATATATGATGTGTCTATAAAAATAACATTGGTAGGCACTGCCAGTTCTCTGCTCCAGGTGCAATGACCTCTTGACCAGTTTCTGGTAGTGGCCTCTTACCTGGCTCCCTTGCTTCCACCCTAACCCGTGCTCTCCTACATGTGTAGCCAGAGTGATCTTTTAAATGTAACTCACTTTATAACACCTTTGTTCAGAGGTTTTCAATGGCTTCTTATTTTTCAGAGAGTAAAGGCCAAGGACCTTGTAAGGCCCTATCTGATCCATCCAGTGTCCCCAGCTACCTTGGGCACACTTTCTCTTACTCCATCATTGTGCTGCAGCCACACTGTCCTCCACATTCCTTGATGCTGCTCCCCGCCCCCACCCGCAGGGCTCCATCCGTACACATATTCAGGGTGTTTTCTTCCCCTATTCCAATCTATGCTTCAGTGTTTTCTTCCCAGTTAGGCCATCCATGACCATCTGTAAAACATAGCATCATTGCCACTCCCCAGATACCTTTATCCACTTAATTTTTTCCACAGGAATATCACCATATAAAAACTATATTTCTAATTTGTTTACTATGCTTCTGTGTCTTTCCTAAAATGTTTATTCCACGATGGCAGGAATTTTTGGTGTTTGTTCATCCAGTGGGTTTCTTCCTGTGTCTTTTGTGTCTAGAGCAGCTGTGAAATAGTTATTCAATGAGGCAAGAGTTATGACACTTACTATATCCTATGGTCTGGCATTTCTAACTTTGTAAATATATCTCAAAGAAAAACAATTTTAAATGGCTACATTCATGATATTGTTTACATGCTTTTTTTAGTTGTCTCACACGAATGTTTAACTAAAGTGATACCTCTTATCACTTTATTCAGTTATTCAATTCAAGACACTGAATCATCAATCAAACCCAATCCCTCAACATGCTTTGGTATTATCTCCTATACAAATCTATTCATTCCAACCTCATTTTTATTTCTTTGTAAAAAAATTAAGTGTGCTTAAAAACAGTCAGTTAGAAGATCTCCTTGAAACATGCCCAAATAATCCCTGCTTCAAAATAATCACTCTCTTACCTTGTATTGCCTTGATTTTAAAAGATACTCCATTATTGTATAATTTCTTTTCTTTTTTTTCTTGTATATTTATAACTTTTTTCCAAGTCACCATTTTAGCAGCTCCTTAGGAAAAGGAGAGCATATTTCCTGATTCTTACAGCGCAAAACTCTAGTAAAGTGGAGCCCAGTGATTTAGCCCAGAAGTTTTCGTATGTCATGCAAGAGGCATGGGAGAAGTGGTAAGAGAAGAGCTTAGGTAGGTTATTTGTTACTTATAAAAGACAAAGTAAGCAACTTGCTTAATTTGTTAAATTAGAAATGATTATCTCTATATTAGTTTCCCAATTGCTACTGCAACTATTACCACAAGTTCTGTGGCTTAAAATAAAACAAGTTTGTTATGTTAAAATTCTGGAAGTAATTCATCCAAAATCAGTCTCAAGTGTTACAGTCAAATATCACCAGACTCATTCCTTCTGTGAGCTCCAGTGGAGAACACTTTCTTGTCTTTCCAGCTCTGGAAGCCACTGCATTCCTTGGCTTGTGCCCCATCCCCCATTTTTTTGGCAATGGTATCACTCCTACCCCAGCTTCTATTATCACATCTTCTCTCTCTGACCTCCTGTCTTTTTTATAGAATCAGCTTTATAGCTATATTTGGTCCACTTAGATAATCCAGAATAATCTTCCTTACGTAAGACCCATAGTTCAACCACACTAAAGGTCCCTTTTGCTAAATAAGTTAACATATTCATAGATTCCAAGAATTAGGATGTAGGCATTTTTGAAGGGCCATTATTTTGACTACTGCAGTCACCAGTAGTGCCAACCTCACTCACTTGAATAAGTGTGTGAAAAGAGTTTCCCTGAGAACAGTAAAGAAGATATGTCAGAACTGTGGATTTCATCCCTCATGAATGTCACTGCAATCAAGTAGTTTGAGAACTTCTGCATAAAGGAGTTTGGAAACTTTATCTGTTAGGCAGTGGCGAACTATCAATATTTTTAAGCAGATAAAGGTCCTGATCAATTCTATATTTTTGAATAATAACTAGGGGAACAATGCAAGATGCATTGGTTGCAGATCAGACTAAAGGTGTTCAAAAGCCTAACCTCAGAGGGTGGTGATGGATTTGGAGATGATTCAGTGTGGGTGTGGGGGAGTAAGAATGTTGAGAATCACTTTGACATTGTAGCTCATGTGGCTATGTAAGTAGTGACCACATTAATGAATGTGATTATATTCTGTTACTGATGCTTGTGAGACACACAAGACTTAGAGCCAGAGGCTGCAATAATGCTGCAAAAAACATACTACACTCCAATTTGAAAATATATATTTGGGGGCTAATAGGAAAGGTTGGGAGATGCTTATTTTAGTGAGTAGACTCCAAAGAGTGGTTGATTAGTGTATGTATATATATATTTTCAGAACATATATAGATGATATATATATTCTGCCCAGAAGGTATCCAGCCATACAATATGAAAAATAGAGACATTTATTAAAGAAGATACAAGAAACATTGTATATAGTATAATGATACCTCAGTCTTCTTCAAAGTAGGCACCTTGGGACCTCACAGAGATCTCCCATTTGCCATCAGCTGCCCCACTGTATTTTCCTGAATCTCATTGATGGTCTGAAATCTCTTCCTGTTCAAAGATGATTTTAGTTTTGGGAAAAACCAGAAGTCACAGGGCACCAAGTTAGGGCTGTAGGGGGGCTGAGTCACCTGTGTGATGTGATGGTTTTCAAAAAAACTTTGCATGAGATGTGATGCATGAGTGGGTGCATTGTGTGATGAAGCTGCCAATGACCATTTGCCCATAGTTGCAGCCTTCTGAATCATCCGAATAGTTTCCATGGAGGAATGTTCAAGCTTGACACGAAATGCAATGCAGATCCATTGCTGTATTCACTCAGTCATTTTGAATACCACAACAACACAGTGCACATGCTCACTAAGTTGTGTCTACTACCCCCACTGGCTAGTACAGTGAAGTCGTCACTGTTCATGCAGGTATATTCCATTCCTGTCTCCTTGGCTGGCAGGTTACATCAATGTCACACAAACTGTTCTCGTTATATAAGCAGTGGTTGGACATTTTCTGGACAGACCTTGTATTTACATGATTGACATGGCCTCTAGATTCTCAAAAGTATATTTCCCCAGGCATTGACTTTGAACTTGGCCATATGACTTGCTTTGGCAAATGAGATATTAAAAGAAATCTTTGAGAAAAGAGTTTAAATATGCTTATATATTTGAACTTGTTATTTTGCACTTCTATCATTGCCATATGAAGAACATTCTCAAGATAGTCATCATCCCTTCAACCTGGGTCCTAGAATGAGTAGAGCTGCTTCAGTCATGCCACAGCCTAAAGCAGTCACCCCAGATGACTCACTAAAGCATGGATATTACTGTTCTCATCATATTAACAATAGTTAGACTTTTTCTGGACAGCTCTCATACATATATTATATATATAATTTCTGCATGTAATATCATTAATATATGTAATATGTAATAATATATGCAGGTATTATTATGGCAGATATACTACAAATTTATTTCTGCATACAGTCACATACAAGATGTAAATAATAATGCATAAATAATTTTACACAAATGGGTTGCATGCAACTTGTATGCAAACATATATGTACATACTTTATTGACCTTGGTGACTAGGGTAGAATGGTGTAAATTGTCAAAATTTCCAGATATCAATTTTCTTTTTTTTTAAAGATTTTATTTATTTATTTTTAGAGCGAGGGGAAGAGAGAGAGAAAGAGGGGGAGCGAAACATGAATGTGTGGTTGCCTCTCAAGCACCCCCTGCTGGGGACCTGGCTGGCAACCCAGGCTTATGCCCTGACTGGGAATCGAACCAGTGGTCCTTTGCTTCATAGGCCAGCACTCAATCCACTGAGCCACACCAGCCAGAGCTCAGTGTTCTTTTGAACACAGACATTACTTACATATCAGTTAATGGAGATTCAAACTCATTTGATAATATTGCTTTGTACACATTTCATATGTGATTTTATCTAAATTTAAGAGAAACACAAAGCCCTGGGCCAGGGGGAGAAAATCCTCCACATTACAAAATTGAGATGTGTTTTTTGCTCTAGAGAGTTTAATATCAAATATAATAAAATGATATACCATGTTAATTGCTAGTAACAATAGCTAATATTTATTCAGTTTTAATCCTATGGGCTCAGCAATTCAGACTTTTAAATGGATAAACTGATTAAATCTTACAACTGTTATCAGAGATAGGTATTGTGTGTAAAGTGCAGTATAGGGAAAAGGTTGACAGATAGCACATCACTAATCATCTAAGAGAACAGGAGCAGGTTGGGGAAATGTTCATGGATAATTCTTGACATGAGACTGTGGATGAAGTTTTGCAGGTTTATAAATGTGAAAGGCATTCAAAGGAAGAACAACATTGGAAAAAGCTGAGAAATTTGAGAAGGCACAATGTGCTGTGAATGATAGGAGTGCCATATTTTACAGGACCAGAGGGAGAATGGCAACAGATGAAGCTTGTCAGGAACGTGAGGGTCACTCACAGAGGATGTCGTAGCCATAGTGTAAGGGTTTTGCTTTATATCATGGGGCTTATGGGAAGACTGGGATTTTGAGCTGAATAGTGAGCTGATTCAGTTTGCATGTTAGCAGAGCCTTTATTGCAGCAGAATGAAAACTGCCTTCATGAGGGGCTTAAGGGAAGGTGAGAAAGACAAGAGACATGAAGAAAGAACACTAAGGAGTCTGTTTCAATAGGTTAGGTAAAAAAGGATGAGAATTGTGTCTATGAGGCAGTACTGGCAGTACTGGTGATAAAGAAAAAAAATAGGATAAACATGAAAGAAACCAGTCGGAGAAAGACAAATGCCATATGATTTCATTTATATGTGGAATCTAATGAAAAAACTGAACTAACAAACAAAACAGAGACAGACTCATAGAGAGCAGGATGACAGCTATGGGGGGTGGGAAATTCAGGGGTGGAGGGATTGAGCAAAAAGGAAAAAGGACTCATGGACACGGAGAACAGTGTGGGGATCGTAGAGGGGAGGAGCGTATAAGAAGGTTAAAGGGTAATAGAAAAAATACAATAAAAGAAAGTGGTACAGTTTCATGACAGAATGGAAAGCATGTGGTGAAAGGAAGTAGGGAGTGAGGAAAATTTGGAAGCAGAGGTTTCTGTCTTTGGCAACCTGTAGGTGTTGGGGCCACTCACTAAGATGGTGATTGTGAGAGGAGACACTGAACTTTGGGGAAGATGGCATATAAGTTTTGGATGTTTTGAATTTGATAGACTTCACGGTCATCCAGGTGGACATGCCCCATTAGGCAGATGAACATATGGTGCCGAAGCTCAAAAGATATTTAGACTAGACAGGCAGATTGGCCACCTGTGACAGAAAGGTGAAAATTAAACTCACGGGTAAGTGAGCCCATTAGGCAGAGCAGCTCCTGCGAAGGTAGCAAAGGGCCAAAAGAGGGCAACTAAAGGAATAGCTACATTTGGGGGGGAAAACGTACCTTTGGAGCACAGAGGACAAATGAATATCATACATAATGACTTTGTCGTCATAGGTGTGTCAGTAGTTGCTGAAATCATAATAGTGGGAACAATATCTTAGGTAGAATTTGTAGAAGAAAGCAATAAATGGAACCCTGGGGAACAGGAAAAGAGGACTCTCAGCTGAGGCCTGTGTAAGTGCTTCGGAAAAATTACCAAGCAGGAAGATGTCCAAGACGACAATGAAGGGGGAACATCTGAAGAGGCAACAGCTACTAATATCAAAGCACGCAGAAAGGGTGAATGAGGTAGTGACTGAAACTTGCTCTTTGATGATTAAGCAAGGAACTGGAACCTTTGTAAGAGTGATTTGAATGTGGTAGGGAGGGTAAAACACCAAAAAGAGTGGGTGTGGATGCAAATGGGAGTTGAAGATTACAGACTACTAAACTGAGGCATAATGATTGTTGATTAAATAAATAACCTACAGACATCTCTTGAAACTAACTTCAATGTAATGTTAAAAACACAGTGGGGTTATGTCTTTTAAATGCAATTATTTAGGAAGCAGATTGAAAGGCCAGGGGATTATTATTGGACCCAGGTAAAATGTAAATACATCTAGCAATTTTACAGAATGAATATTGGCAGGATCTGATTGATTAAGCTTTCTACATCTTTCTTTTCTAGGAATTGACCAAGTCTTTTATTTTGAAGTTATACAAACCTGCACATGCCATACTTTGATTCCTGGTTTACAAAATATAATCCATTGGGAAAATACATGAAATTAGCCCAATACCATCACTGGTAGAATTGAAAAAACTTTTAAAATAATATATTCAGCTTCCAAGTTAATCATCAGTCAAAGAAGAACCCGTCAGTGTTCTGTTCATTGGCTTTTGCTTTTTGAGGGGATGATGATATGTAAGAGGTCATAGTTTGAGTTGTGTGGCAAATAAGACTCTCATGAGGTCCTTGGGGTGCTAAAGTTCAATCCAGTTTCCTTCTGTGATTATTCTTCCAAACATTCCTCAACTGGTCTTTTTCACCCTCCTTTCATCCTCCCACTTCCAAAGGTTGTAAAACAGACTTAAAAAAATGATATTGTAAAACCTCAATTCTCAAACTTATTTCATTCCAGAAGGCTGTTCCATAAATAATTTGTTTGAAAACTGAATCTCTGTTTGCCACCTGAGAGATGCATGACTAATCAAACAGATATCAGCATGAAAGGGTTGTCAGGCTGAGAACCGAGGTTTTTTCCAACAACCTAGACATCTTTCCCATGAACAACTTGGTTAAGAACCCAGTTGTTCCAGATGGGAGATGTTCAAGAACTGAGGTTTGACTGTACTTACCTATAAAGCTATGTCAGCTGTAATAACAGGTCAGAATAATAGTTTTTTAAGACTTTATTTTTAGAACAGTTTTAGGTTTGCAGCAAAATCGAAAGAACAAAGAATTCCTCTAGACCTCCTGCCCACACACACACAGCCACTGCCGCTATCAGCATCCCCACCAGAGAGGTACATTTGCTACAATTTTTGAACCTACATCAACACGTTATATTCACCCAAAGTACACCATGTACATTATGGTTCATCCTTGATGTTGTACGTCCTACTGGCTTGGACAAATGCGTAATGACATGTTTCCATCATTATGGCAACCTACAGTGTATTTTCACTGCCCTAAAAATCCTCTGTGCTCCACTTACTCATTTCCTTTTACCCTTCCAACCACTGATCTTTATATTGGCTCCATAGTTTTGCCTTTTCCATAATGTTATGTAGTTGGAATCATACATTATGTAGGCTTTTCCGATTGGCTTCTTTAACTTAGTAATATGAATTTAAGGTTCCTCTTAGTCTGGTCATGATTTGATAGTTCATTCCTTTCTAGTGCTGAATAGTATTCCATTGCATGGACCTAATTCGGTTTCTTCATCCATTCGCCGTTGGAAGGACATCGTGATTGCTCCGTCTTTGGCCATTAGGGATAAAGCCGCCGTAAACATGCTCATGAATGTTTCTTTGTGGGCAGAAATTTTCAACACCTTTGGGTAAATACCAACGATTGAGATTGTTAGAGTATATGGTAAAAGGCTGTTAAATTTTGTAAGAAACCTCCAAACTGTCTTCAAAAGTTCCTGTATTATTTTGCATTCCCACCAGTAATGAATGAGAGTTTCTGTAGCTCTACAACCTCACAGGCATTTGGTGTCAGTGTTTTGCATTTTGGCTGTTGTCATAGATGCATAGTATTATCTCATTGTCATTTTTTAAATTTATTATTTAATTTTAAATTTTAAATGACACTTTATATTCAATATTATTTTGTGTTAGTTTCAGGTGTACAGCATACAGCATACTGGCTAGACAATCATATAATTTACAAAGTGTCCCCATGATTGTCCAGTACCTACCTGGTACCATACATAGTTCTTACAATATTATTGACTGTTCCCTATGCTGTACTTTATATCCCCGTGACTATTTTGTAACTACCGATCTGTACTTCTCAGTCCCTTTGCCCTTTTCACCCGTCTTCCTAACATCCCTCCCCTCTGGCAACCATAAGTTTGTTCTCTGTATCTATGAGTATGTTTCTGTTTTGTTTGTTTATATTGTCCTTTAGATTCCATGTATAAGTGAAATTGTATGGTATTTATCTTTCTCTGACTTATTTAACTTAGCATATTACCTTCTAGGTCCATCCACCTGTCATGAATGGTAAGATTTCATTCTTTTTTATGGCTGAGTAATAGTCTACAGTGTAAATGCCCCACAGCTTTTTTAACCCACTCATCTATTGATGGGCACTAGGGTTGCTTCCATAGCTCGGCTATTATAAATAATGCTGCAGTGAACATAGGGGTGCATATATTCATTCAAATTAGTGTTTTGGGTTTCTTTGAATATATTCTCAGAAGTGAAATTGCTGGGTCATGAGGTAGTTCCATTTTTTAGTTTTTTGAGGAGACTACTTGTTGCTTTCCACATTGGCTGCACCAGTCTGCATCCCCACCAATACTGGACCGGGGTTCCTTTTTCTCCACATCCTTGCTAACATTTGTTGTTGTTTACTGACTTATTGACGGTAACCACTCTGACAGGTGTGAGGTGGTATCTTATTGTGGTTTTAATTTGGACTTCTCTGATGATTAGTAATGTTGAGGATGTTTTCATATGTCTGTTGGCCACTTGTTAAATGTCTCTTCAGGTCTTTTGCCCATTTTTTAATTGAATTGTTTGATTTTGGGTATTTTGTTGTATGAGTTCTTTATAAATTTTGGATATTAACCCCTTATCAGTTGTGTCATTGGTGAATATATTCTCCCATTCGGTGGATTTTCTTTTCATTTTGTTGATAGTTTTCTTTGTGGTGTAAAAACTTTTTAGTTGGATAAAGTTCCATTTGTTTATTTTTTTGTTTCCTTTCCCTTGCCTGAGGAGATATATCAAAAAATATTACTAACAGAAATATCTGAGATTTTACTGACTTGTTTTCTTCTAGGAGTTTTATGGTTTCAAACCTTACATTTAACTATGTAATCCATTTTGAATTTATGCTTGTGTGTGGTGTAAGAAGATAGTCTAGTTTCATTTTTTTACTTGTATCTCTCTAATTTTCCCAACACCATTCATTGTATAAACTGTCTTCACCCCACTGTATGTTCTCACCTTCAGGATGGCGTTTTGAGATGTTAATATTTGTTTCATTCTACCTGCACCTTCTCCTCTTTATGTGGCTGCTTCAGAAGGAGTGTGATCGCCTCATTATGTCAGATTTCTGTTTCATGAAAATATATGGCCGTTGAAGAAATCACATTGTTGAGGAAGAAAAGGGTAAGAGTAGCACTTTTCGAAAGAGGACGTAAAAAGAAGTAGGAGCAATGTACTAGGTGGGTAGCGGATACAGGACTGAGTTTCCTAGAAAGATCTAATCCATGGCCATGCCCTAGCAGGACCACGAAGGGATAAGCCCTCCAGATGCTCCTAGAGGCTCCAGATTCCCAGTATTTGAGAAAATTCAGGCCTGTGTTCAGCCAGGGATCATGGATAATTTGAACAATGAGCTGTGATCCTTCGTGACCATATAACCAGAAGCCCTTCCTCAGGTTTGTGGAAGACACCTGTGTACTTTGTAACTCTAAAGAGGGAGGAAGAGTGGACTCCTGAATTCACCATTAAATTTCTTAGGAGCCATATTTAAATAAAAGTAAATAATGTAATTGTGGGTGTAAATTTATATCAACTATTAAATTCTTTAAAAATTTTGTTTGTTCCAATGAGGCCTGTGCTTTCTCAGCTCTGGGACTATATACAGCCTGGGAGGCGACCAGCATGTTCTGTGATGTCATAGACCTTGGGTCGAGAGCAGTTCTCCACAGGTTTCTCACAACTCTGCCCATCTTGTGAGCTGTGGCACCAAGTACCCTTTGTACCAGATTATTTGTTCAAGGATGTTTTATAGTAAATGGCTTTGGAAATAGTGTCTCCCACTGGGGTAAAGGGCAGGTTTGTTTGCATCCTTAGAAGACAGAGATAGTGTTTCCCGTCAGAGCTGACAGCAGACATGCCAACTGCCTAGTGTAATAAAAATAATTGAAAATATCCCCCCTGGAACAGGGACTAGGTATGCTTGCTCTCCATAAAAGATGAAGGTTCTCTAGGCTGAGCTCCCCTCCTGTATCACAAACCACTGTGGATGTATGCGAGCATCACTGTGCCCAGCCACATAGAACTGGGCAGTCCCCATGAAATGGGCAGTCTCTTTTTGTAGCTTGCAAGTAGGGGAACATTTTAGGATTCTCGATATCTGAAATTCTGCTGGCAAAGAAGAAGCAAGTAAATATATAAGTATGATGCAATATAATTATAATTACAGTAATAACTAACATTTGTTGAGCACTTTCCATAGATCAGCCACTCTACTAACATTTGCATTTAATCCCTCCTTTTATCACTCTAATAACCAGTGTGGTAGGTTTTATCACCTTAGGAGTCATCTTTAAAAAAAGTTTTTTAATCGATTGATTTTAGAGAGAGAAAGAGGAAGGGTGAGAGGGGGAGAAAGAAAAACATCAACTTGTTATTCCACTTATTTATGCATCATTTATTGCTCCTTGTATGTGCACTGACTGGAAATCCAACCACAGCGTTGGCATATCGGGTCGATGCTCTAACCAATTAAGCTACCTGGCCGGGGCCATATTAGGGGATATCTTTAAGTAACTTGTTTGTGTTCAGATAATCTTAGGGCTAGAGTGCAAATTCATACTTGATTCAAGAGGCATGTGTTTTTAAGCACTAGACTATAGACATAAAACACTTGAAATGAAGGAATTCGCATAGAGTTCACTCAGTTTGTAGTGTTCATTTTTCAAAGTAAAACATGGCAGCTCCAATGCCATGAAGTTTCTAATGAGGCTGGCGGAGGAGGCAGCCGTCCTGAGTGTGACATGACGGATGGGGGAGGCCTTGTGCTGGCGAGTGTGCTTGCTTGTTGCAATACCTTACCTGCTACATTTCCCGACACGGACTCATTCCAATGCGTTACCACTGCTATTTTTTTTTTTTTTAATTAAGCTTCTGAAGTCTGAAAATTATGAAAGATCCTAGAGCTTGGGGTCACAGCTCTTGTTCAAGGTTGAACAGTTCATGGTTTTGTGCTTGATATTAGAAAAACTATTTAATCAATCTACACCTCAGTGTCTGAATTAGTAAAACATGTATGATGCTATGCATGAAATTGTCAACTGTATTCATGAAATTCAGATGACTTGATCAATGATAAAAATGTACATAAATATATTTGGTTTTATAATAACTACTGGACAATACCATATGATTTTATAAGGCATTTATTACATAATATGAACTAGTTGATAACATTTCCCATCTATTACTACATTTATTTTTTTTCTTAACAGTAATCAATAGAATATCTTTGATGTGCTAAGCTGGATAAGTTTTTGTGCAGCATAGACAAACTTTTTGGGTTGTATGTGTGTTCAGCCTGGAGAAGGTGGGCCTAACTGGAACACCCCTGGCGGGCAGCATCGTGATATTGAGATGGGAAGTTACGCGGGAAAACATGGAGCCCGGTGTTGAGAACTGTGAAGCATGTGGAATGTTGCACAACTGGGAGGCACACACGTCAGCTTGCCACAGTTTCAGATATGCTGGTAGAAGACACAGACTGGGGTTATATGCGAAGGCCTTTGTTACTCACAGCATAGCGAGCAACATCATATTCATCTATGTTCCACTTGCTCCCCCTGCTGAATTTCCTGGGGGGGGCGAGAGACAGAGGGACTCATGGAGGCTGTGTCTGCTGTGGGATTGCATCCTTCCTGGGGGTCCCTGAGCTAAAAGAACCTGAATGTTTTATGTTGGACAGTGAGCATGCCTCCGCTTTGCTTTTGAGGGAGAAGTTGCTTTTATTGTACTGAATAATAAGCAAATTGCCCTCTGCCCTCCCTGTCTTGCAAGGCTTTCCACTAAACAAACATCTGTAACAGTACAATCTGAAACAAAGGGGCAGTTAGTACCACTGCTCACAAGCTGTGTAGATAGAGACCATGTGTATTTGTCTCCCAATATCCTGATGAAGGGAAGACATCTTAAAGTAAATCTTAACCTTCTTCCCAATTTGGCTAATCCAGACTATAGAGCAGAATATACAATATACAGGTACAATTAGATTTTATCATTGCTTTAGGATTGCATTGTTGTCTGGTGTGGACTTCCTTAAATAAAATATCCTTAATCATTTATTCTTATTTATATTTAACACCAGTTTTTACTTGAAGGGTTTCTGCAAATCCTCTCACTTGTACTAATATATGCTTTTTTTTCTGATTGATAATGTAATTATTCAATGAGAGAAAGGTAACCTTTGTCATTAACTACTCTGGTGGATTTCAAAACGCGGTCCCAAGATCTTTAGCATCAGCTTTACCTGAGAGCTTGTTAGGGATGCATATTATTCAGCCCTGCTGAATAAGACACTCGGGGTGGGGCCCAGTCATAGGTGTTTTAACTGGACTTCCGAGGGACTCGGAACCTTTGGTCTAATACAGTTCGTATGGTTTCAGATCAGGAAACAGGTTCAAAGCGCGATGGTACTAATCTGCTGGTCTCCAGGGGCCTACTCTAGTGCCATTATCATTCTACTGAGCTTCATACCAAGGGCATAACTGTTAGTGTCCTGGTGGGTTTCAGGACTTTCCAGTCCTTATAGAAATCCCAACTCTATGAGAACCTTCTAATAGTATTTCGGAGCATTTTTCCATTTTTAATCATTTATATTTTTAAATTTTTATTTAAAAATTTAACACTTTTAACACAGAATGCAAAATAGGAGATGAAGCACTGGGGTGAGAACAGGTCTAGTAAAGATCAACTAATTTATTTTAAAAGGTAAGGTGTTTTTTTTCCCTCACCCAAGGAATTTTTTCATTGCTTCTAGAGAGAGAGAAAGGGGGAGAGGAAGGGAGAGAGAGAAACACTGATGTGAGAGAGAAACATCATTTAGTTGTCTCATGTACATGCCCGGACCAGGGATCATATGTGCCTGGACTGGGTATAGAACCCGCAACCCAGGTATGTGCCCTGACCGAGAGTTGAACCTGCAACCTTTTGGTTATGGGATGACACTCCAACCAACTAAGCCACTCCCACCAGGACAAGGCAAAGTTTGTATGTTTGTGTTTATGAAAATAAAGATGCCCTTGAAAAAAATGGCAGGTTCATGTGAGGCATCTAGAAATTATGATGAGTCCAAACTGAGACTTCAAAGGTGACTCAAAAGCACTCTATCACCAACTGAAGAGAGGAGACAGACACTTGAATATCTAAAAATGAAAGGAAATCTGAAAATACTGACATGAAATCCTGGAAGATAAAGAGTTTGAATAAGACTTTGAGGATTTATTTATAAAGCAAAAGGTTTTATAAAACAGGTTCTTCCCCAGACAGTGCTGTCATTCATTTTCACACCCAGAAAACATGACAAATGGTAGACTGAGGAGTCCTCAGTGAATCACTGGACCTTCCAAAGTGCTGAGGGGAAAGATAGGAAGACAGCACTAAAAACAGGTAATTTAATCCATTCTTAAAGGGAAGTGGGTGAATTTCGGTCATATAGTAATTTTTTAATTCTTTTTTTTTTCTTATTCTCTCTGGAGAGCCACAGCCCATATTTGCAGTCTAGCCATTTGAGATTCTTGGAAGCAAGGAATACACTTCTAGGCAGCCTCTATCTGTGTCTTTAGGAAAGTAAAACCATTGTTTGGGTCTCAGCTTTTTGTTTAAAATCCACTGTAATCTCAGACTTTATTTTTAACCCTGCCAGCGGTCATTTCTCCTCTTCTTATCGATGTTCTATGTATATCTAAGTACGGTACGTACATATAACTAATATGTGTCTCGGTGCTTTAATTTTGTTTCCTGTCAGGCTGACCTTAATCCCATGAGCAGCGCCCTTCCTGAGGCTCTGATCCTCGGAGGGTTGGGCTCCACAAAGGCTGGTCAAAAAGGGTCCTTCTTGGTACCATTTGAGTTTGTCCTCTAAAAGCTCAGTTTGTCCCCTTGCCCAGGAAGGCATGGAGAAGCAAGCCACAGGGAAGCTACTGTGGAGTAATCTCATTTTGTACAACCTCTAAAGAGTGCTGCAGAATTTAAAGTCCCCACCGTTTTACTGAACATGACAAGGATTTGAAGGTATTAGGCTAATATGTCTTTGGAACAAATAATGAAGCTTAGAAAAGGAGAGAGCAAGAGAACTATTACTGTGGCTTTTAAAGGCTTTTTTTCGTTAAAATGGGTTAGCATCATTGAACTGAAAAGAGCCTCAAATTCATGGTTTTAATGTCACATTAACATATCCTTTTCATTTTATAAACTATATTTTATTTATTGTTCCACAGGGTTATGGTACTGATCATTATAAAAACATATTTTTTTTCATCTGTCATAAAGACAGCAACATCTTAGACACAGATATAGGTCAGTAGTCATGTTAATAACTTATTCTGTGGAGTGATATAATAGTGCCAGCTTTTCTTAGAATGGAAAAGTTCAGGGATGTGGAACTGAGAAGTAAAGAAGAAATAATCACATGATCTGAAAGGCCAAACAACTGCTACATTTTTCAGATGTTACACAGGGTTGCTTCCTATGGAACATCACGTCCTCGTGTGGATTAAATTCTGACTTATGTCCATGTTTCTGATTTTCCTGAGCGCCATTACTTTCAAGTAAAATACAAGAGTGAACTCGTGTGTAGATAGGGATCTGAATTTGGAAAGAAGATGTATTTTATTTTTATAACAAGAGATTTTAAAGTAGTTTGGAAAGTTAGAAAACTTTAAGAATTTCCAGGAAACTTGGGCTTTACATTACGAAAGAAAAGGAGACTGCTTTTGGTCCATGGGCTATACTCAGGCCAAACACCAAGGATAAAACAGCCTGTTGTATCATGGAGCTCGTATGGAATCAACCAAAGCCTCTTCTGTAGACTGCCCTTAATCATGGGCCTCCAGCTCTCAGCTGTTTCCTCAACTCCAGGCAAGTGACCATTGCATTTGGATGTGGGAACTCTCACCTCAAATTCAAATCTAATTGTCACCGAGTGAAAGTAGACTCCCTCCTTGATTCTCATTTGCAATTAGTTTGCCTCTACTTGTCAGAATCTCCACAATAAATCTCCTGTATTGAAAATAAAGGAAATGTCAGCTTGGACAGTCTTGACAGTACTTCCTCTTGGGAGGACTGTCTGGTGTCTTGGGAACTTCAGGGAAACCAATCAGCAGGCACCAAAGACAGAGGGGCGATGGCAGGGAGGGAGGGGCTCTGGCTTTAGGCGTGTTGGTGGCAGTCCACCAAGGGTTCACTGAAATTTAGGCAGAAGAAGAGAGAGTGTTGAGGAATCTGTTCTTTTTCTGATAACTTGCCTGCTGCAGCCAAAGTGTAGCCTGATGCATACCTCTTTGGGAGACCCAGCAGATGATAGCTAATTATTATTCGTTACAGCGAGGTGCAGACCATTGTTTGCTTCTGGTCAGAAAGGCTCAGGTCCTTCAGAAATTGCATAAATGGACTACAAAGGTGGACTTACAGGAACTGATCTTTGAACCACAAAAATATTCAGTTGTTGCTTCTCGATTGCCGTATCAGGGAGGCTATGGAGGTATTTTAACCCAATGGCTGACCTCAGATTTGTCTTTTGTCATCCAAGCAAAGATCATACTGAGCAGTTTATTTGCCAATTAGAAGCTTTCTAGCAAAGCTGGACACAGTTTAAGTATGGTGTCTCTACCCTTTAACTTATTTAAAGAGGGTAGATTGTTTTCAAACAGGATGGGGGAATGTTCTGGATATTCTGGATACCACTCGTGCCCCTCCCTGTATTTTTCAGCCCAAGCTGTGGTGGCCAGCTTCCCACAGATGTAACCTAACGGCAGCTGGCTCACCTGCATCTACTTTTTCTTGCTGTCTTCTCCAGGGGCATTTCTGCCACAGATGTTAAGAATGCTTGTGGGGAACCACGTGTAGACATTCTGAGTCATATGTAAATCTCGAGTTCCAGGTCACTGATGTCCCTGCAAACAGAGGCACTGGAGCCAGTCGGTAAGTGGCTGCATTGGGCCAACAATGGGTGCATCTGCATGTCTCTGCAAAGGTCCCCAACAGTATCAAGTCCCAAATGCCAATGGAAATCAGCTTGAAAATACACTGTTGGGTTAATTTTCCATACTGCGTTGTTTTTCTTTTCCTAATTCTTTACTTACCACAATTCTTCTGGGTACCACTTTAAAAAATTGATATAACCTACACACAAGCCCTTTCTTAGGGTCTGCTCTTTGCAGAAACTCAAAACAAGATACTTGCACTAAAAGTAGCTCCAGAAAACAAACCCTCAAGATGAGATTGTAAAAATGATTTGAAATAGATGATTGCAAGGTATGTTAGGTAAGGCAGTGATAATCCTAAGCGTTCAGAAACATCACATATTCTTACGTTGTCTCACAGTTCTTTCAGGGGTCCACAGACCTTGTCTGTGACAATTTACTTGGTCTTGCTTTTTGAGTACAAAAGTGAGACAGGTAGGCTTAGCAGTGGGTAGAACCCTCAGCATAACTGTCTGACCTGTGGAAGTAAAAACCAGTATGAGAGGAAAGAAAAAGTTGTATATCTCTAACCCAAGATGAGATAAGTCAGATAAATAAGAACTAATACCAACTCCCAGGAGGAATTGCATAATGTCACCAGCAAAGACTTAGGCATGTGGGGCTTGTGGTTCCCATTCATATTCCCATTTATTTCATCTTTATGACCCCTGAAACAAACAGAGGAATCACAGAAAATCTGTCACTCTGGCCATGCAGCCCGCCAGATCCAAGAGTGCCATGAAATGTGTGATGGTTAAGGATGACGTGCATGTTGCTGGCCAAGCTCAAGAGGAAGACGGCAGTGCCAGCCCCTGTGGTGCTGGTGTGTGCCAGTCCCTTCCGCATCAGAGGGCTGACTTGGTCCAAGGCAGGGAGATGGCCATGAAAGCACAAGGTGAGAGAGAAGAGCCTGAAATGCACCAGTAAGGGCTGAAGCATTGAAGGCATGTCATCAGGGAGAACAGCTCCCTCCACCCCAGCAGAAAAGAAAAAAAGGAGAAGGGAAAAGAAAATTAATTCTAAATTGTTGAAAGCTAGACACTGAAATTTCTATCTCTAAGATATGTTACATCTATTAATAGATTATAATGAGATACTCTACGTGAAGGGCTGGAATTGTATCTGGCACCCAAAAGATGCTCAACAAATATTAGCTTTTATTATTCTTACCATTTATTACTAATTAAATTGAGCCTTTCTAATAAGTACTGGAATGTGTTTTCTTCTAAAGAGTCACATTCTGCAGCAGAGATTACAATACATAGCTGGGAAAAATGACGCAGATTTCTTAAAGGACCTGTCTTCCGGGTATAGAAAGATGAAGTCTTAAACAGAAGTTGTAATACCAGTTACTCACATAGGGCATTTCTTCCTTTATTCGCAGAGTTGAGCTATAGGATTTAATTACTTCAAGAAAAGAGTGATGTTTCCAAATGGGTAATATTGTCAGACAATTGAGCAATGTTATTTCATTAGGCCAAATTTTACTTCTGCCTCTTTTGTAATCCTTCTTGGATCCCTGGTGAATAATTCTTGAGTTGAGTAATATTGAGTGTTAAACTGAGTGACTGAGCTGCTTTCCGGCCCACACTGTTCTAGTTATGCAGGTGGATTATGGATTTTTTACTACCCTAGGTGGGTGTCTGAGGAAAATTATAACAAAGACTGTAATTATGGGAGTTGTTGGGGATGCAGAGTGAAGCAAGGAGAATCAAATGATCAGGATAGATAGACTTGGAAGGTAAAATGCCTTGGTTACGTGCCTTTCGTTTGTTACGACTTATGACTTATCAGTTCTGGTGACAGAAAATGCTTTTAAAATTACTTGTGGGTGTGTTCTCTTTTCTTTCCACTTTCTGTTCTTAATGTGCAAGAACAAGTAAAGCAGAATTGTTTTAACACCAGCTAAATGAGATGAAATGGGATAATGGCTTTTACATTTTGAAAAGTTAAAAGCTATACAAAAATAACATTCTGTACACATTTAATATTACAGATAATGCAACGATAAAATGTATGCTTTATTGGTAATAGTGTTATTAGAGTGGTATTTATTTACACTCTTTTTTCATGGAAATTTTGCCTTCTATATTGTTAATATCATTTTTCAAAGATTTAAAATTCCCTTGACTTGTCTCCCTCACCCATAGTTGAGTTTATGTTCTTTTTCATTTACAGTCTTTTTTTATTTTTTGCCATTCCAAAAAATATACATGTATATTGTGCTTGAGGCCCTGGCCAGGTAGCTATGTTTTTTAGAGCATCGTCCTGATATACCAAGGTTGTGGGTTTGATCCCTGGTCAGAACACATACAAGAATTAACCAATTAACGCATCAATACATGGAACAACAAATTAATTGTCACTGCAGCAGTGACCAGCTTTTTTCTTTGATTGTAGGTTGAAGCAAATCTTGAGGTTTAAGAATTGCAGTGGGCCAAAATCAATGACATTTATAGTTTTACTTTAATCTACATTATGGAACGTAAGAGTAGATTATCCTAAGGATTATAACCAACTATTTTCTATGTATTTAAAGAATAAAATAAGAAAATATGCATAAATCGAGGTAGATATTAATAAGACATCATTGTCTGTAAAAAATTTAGATGGGATTAGCGCATGAGAAATATCTTCTTTCAAGATGCTAAAAAACTTAAAAATGCAAGTTATAGCACTTTTTGAATGGTATGAAGAAGATCATTGTTAGAGCTGATTTAATAAAACACCAAGGCTACCTTAAGAGGTTTCGTTCCGAGCAGCAGAAGTGTCAGGGAAACCATGTGGGAGGCAGTGATCTCCGTGGAAAGTCTTGAAGGGTCAGTGAGAACGAGCAGAGACATTGGGGAGGCAGGGGAGTGATGTCAGCATGACCAAAGGGGCTGAGCAGTATAATGTTCCCTGAGCAGTACACTAATAATTGAGCATAAAGTGCATTTTATGGTGTGGCTTAGAAGACGCTGGGAGGGTAAATTATAGTTATGAAGGATTTTTTGTTGGAGGATTGTTTCATAGGCACGAGAATGAGATCACCTCCCCTACCAAGTAGTATGCTGGAGTGATAATAGCACTTGAGAGAGCTCCTTTGTTAGAGAGTTAACTTTGGCTTAGGCCCCTGTTTGTGGAGTGCTGTATTTTCCCAATAATAAAGAATACGCAGAGGTCATCAGGTGGTTAGAATAAAAGGAAAAACCCATGAGTTTCAGAGAACTGTAGTTTTACATTTATCATTTGACATGTTTATTCCTTATCCGTTTTCCATATGGTATCGATATTAATTATCTTTATGTCCCTCTTCAAAAACCTTAGTTATACATTACTCAGTAGCACTACACATAGATTCAGATGACATGTTACAGTAGTTACCTCTGATTTTTTGTGGGCCCCGAGTAGGGACTAAGGCCATGCATTAGAGCCATGTGCCCACTGGAGGTTAATTTCTTAAATAGTGTCAGCTTAAAGTAACTGAAAATATTTTCAATGAAGGAGTGAAGGAGAAGATTTGTGTTAGAGATAGGTAACTTTGGAGGCAATGCAGAGGATGGTTTGGGGGGTGTGGGAGTGGTGCAAAGTTTAGAGGGCTTTTGTGCAGGCATCTAGATAAGAGAAGAAGATTTTGTGCAGGCATCTAGATAAAAGAAGAAGAGATTGCCATGATGTTATTAATAAAATAGAGAATACAATTATTTGCTAAAAGTGTAGGGATGGGGAGAGAGGTGATAGCTTAGAGAAGTTACAAAAAGAACGGGAGAGAAAGGTGACTGGAACCCTTTAGGGCCTGCACTAGCCTGTTCCTGTCACCTGACTATGCAGAGATGATCTTGACATCCCTGCCATCCTGAGAAAACAGAGGGCATCATGTGCACACTTCCTCATCCCAAGTCCTCTGTATCTCAAGACCCTTGTGATCAACCCAGCCTCTCATGCTTGCCTCCTCTCTGACTGAGCCCATAGCTAGAAAAGTAGGGGTCTCGTGGTGGTGACTCCAATCAAATCCTACCTCTTGCTCTTGCTCAAAGGTCACAGTACGACTGGACAGCCGAGACCGTGTTTTCATCTATTATCCCCCACGTGATTCACGTCATAGATATACATTAAGGCTGAATCAAGTTGACTGTCAAGTTCCTTCTCACATGTATCCTTGTATCATCCCACTGATAGGCTCAAGCATTCATTATCCTAAAACAAAACACTATTCCTGAGTCCTGCCTAGTCCCCTCCAGCTCTCTCTGCCTCTCTTCCCTCCCCGATGGCTCCGTGAGCACACACATTTGACTTCCCCACGCAGCCGCCCTCACTCTTCAGCCCTCCAGGCCATCTTTCTTTACCATCATCCTAATGAAAATTGCTCTCATTTTGATCACCAAGGCCGTGTTTTAATACAAATATTTGTTTGCTTATTTATCCTGCTAGAATTGAAATTATTTTCCTCCTGTATTTCCTCATTTCCCTCTTTTCTTCAGATAAATGGTTTTTACCCTTCAATATTCTACCACCCTTTCTCTAAAAAAGACAACTCAGTAAACCCCTCTTTTTTCTCCGGCTTTTACTTTTATAATCTTTGAAAGTGATGTTGGTGTGCTGTGCTCTCGCTTTCTCTTAAGCATTCCCATGTCTTTTTACCCCCCTCTTTCCCCGGGAGCACCCGCTTGGGCTCTCCGTCTCTCTCCGTCTCTCTCCGTCTCTCTCCACCTTTTTTCCCTTCTCCTTCCTCCAGGTGCCTTCTCTCTGTCTTTTTCCTAAGCTCCAGTGGCCCTTCTTTTGTCCCTGTAACTCTTTTCCTAAGCCCGCATAGCCTGGCTGGCTCACTTCTTCCATGGTTCACATCTACCTCTGTGACTTTCTAAATAAACTGTCTCTTATAATTTGAAAAAAAAAGTGTTGTTTATAGAAGTTTAAAATCAAGCTTTTGGTTTCTTTGGATTGTTGCTAAATTAGCCTTTAGTTATAATGGCCGTTTTTGCATATGAAAAACAATTTCTCATCTTAATTTTAACCTTTTTTTTGTTTAGAAATGATTTAAATTGTTTCTAATAACTGAAAGTATGTTCTATTAAATTTCACTTGACATAATGTACCGTTAATTCTCCCAGACTTGCTGCATTTATATCATTCAGTGTTCAAACAATGCATTAGTTCCTTGAAAGGTTTTAAAATTTCTTTTAAAAAAATGAATTAAAGTGCTTACATTGAATGAACAGCAATTACATTACTTATTTAAGGAACAAAAATACTAATGTATTTGAATTTTTATATTGAAGTGACATGTGCTCCTCTCGGCTTCAGAAAGCACAGTGCTTTCCAGTTCTGTGAATTGTCAATACCAAGATATCGTTCTAGGAGGAGGAAAACTAAGAGTGTTAGTCGGAAATCATACTTTTATAGTACGTAACTGGATTTTCTTTTATTTTCTTTTTTCTTTTTTGGCATTGACAAAGTGTCTCGCTTTGATATTAAGAGACTGTAATTGCATGACCCAAACTGGAAAGCAGCATCCGTTTTCTGGTTTTTCAAGTAGCTAATTGTTACTGTCATCCTCCTGTAGAGTCACCATGATCTCCGAAATCAGATATGTCTTTTAAAAAATTACTTTTTACATGGCTCTTAACTTGTAAAACATACTTTCTATAATTGAAACAATGATGAGTATAATTTAAAATTTTTGACAACACTTTTTTTTTTAGGTCATAAGACTCCCAATTCTTGGCCTGGCTTACAGTGTCCTATATGATTGGGCACTACTGACTGTGTTACCTTGTGCCCTCTGGAGTTACAAATGCAAAACTATTAGTAGAGGTTACATGTATGAAACATAAAAAGTAGAGGAAATAGGAGTGGGAGAGGGAAGAAAGGAGGATTGGGTAGGAAGAGCCTCGGACTGTGGTATAGCTAAAAAAAATATCTGGGCCTGGCCAGTGGGAATTTCCATGCCAAAATTGTCTTTTAAAGGTGTTATTCATTGAACAGAAATGGCCAATCCGCAGTCACTGGTGAAACTGCTTGGAGAAAGCACGTCTTTCGTTTGAAAGCTGTGGTGGGTCCCAAAACCTCTGCAGCTGGACAGTGTCTCCTGTGCCTGACTAATCATTGTCACTACAGTGTCTTTCAAAGGGAAGACATTTTTGTTTGTATGAAGTTCAGTTTATTGATTTTAATTTTTTATGGATCATGATTTTGGTTCTGTATTTAGGAAACCTTTGCTTAAATCAAGGTTTCATCAGTTTTATCTTTTTTTTTTTTTCTTGAAGTGTTATAGTTTTAGGTTTTACATTTGGGTCTGTAATGCATTTTGAACTAGTGTTTACATATAGGCAAGGTTGGGATCCAGGTTATTATTTTTTTGTGTATGCATGTTTATTTATGCCAGCATCATTTTTTCAAAAGACTATTCTATTATCATTGAATTACTTTTGCTCTTTTGAAAAAAAAATCAATAATATATGTGAGGGTCTATTTATGGAGTCTATGCTCTTACATTGATCTTTGTGTCTATACTTTTATCAGTACCACAGTATATTGACTACTCTATCTTTATAGGAAGATTTGAAATTGGTTATCATGATTCTTCCAACTTCATTTTTTTCAGAATTTTAGATATATGAGTTTCTTCACATGTAATTTTTGAATCAGCTTCATATATATATTTTTTTAATTTGCTGGAATTCTGATTGTGTTGAATCTATGGATTTATTTAGGGAGCACCAACATCTTACCATTATTGAGACTTCCAGTTTATAAACACAATATTTCTTTAAGTAGTTTAGCTATTTTAAAATTTCTGAACTGTTTTTAACAGAAAACTGATACAGATCTTATATATACTTTGAAAACAAGACACAGATCTTGTGCCTGTTTTATTAGATTTATACCTAAGTATTTTTGGAATTATTTTTAGTGGTATTTAATTTTTAAAAAGATTTCCAATTGCCATTGCTATTGTATAGAAATACAACAGTTTCTGTGTGTGTGAATTGAACATGTATCCTATGACCTAACAAACTCATTTATTAGATAATAAATAACTATGTTTTATTCAAATATAGTTTTGTTTATACCCTTTCATTCTACTTTCTTTTTCTTGCCTTATTACACTGCTCAGAACTTCTATTATGATGGTGCATAGCAGTGATGAGTTTAGTCATCCTTGTCTATTCCTGATGTGAGGAGAAAGCATTCAGTTTATTATCTTTAAGTAAGATGTAAGCTATAGGTGTAACATAGGTTTGAGAAGTTTCATTGTGTTGCTAGTTTGCTGAGTCACTAATATGAAAGAATGTTAATTTTTTTTTAGATGTAATTTAATTCCTTATATTCTAGTAATTACAATGATCACAGGAAAAGGGAAAAACGATTTCATAAAGATTTCATAGTCAAGGTTATTTTCTTTACCATAATACATAAGAAGCCTCATAATCTGACTCCTACCTATGTCTCTCTAACCTCATCTCTTATCATTCCCCCATGTACTTTCACTTGTTCTAGCACAAGAAATTACTTGCATTTATCTGAGTGCTTTATGCTCATATTTAGCAATGATATTTATAGTGAACATGGTGCTAAGCCACCAGATTTCCTGTGAAACACAAAGGACCTGTTCCCTCACCTGAGAGTACTGCCGGATAACAGAACTCAGCTGTCAGCTCTCCCAGGAATTGCCTTTTAATGCAGAGAGCCACCTTGTTCAAAGTCATGCTGTCTTCCCTGGAACATCTTAAGTCTAAAGCAGAGGTATTAAGGGGTATTGGCAAGATAGCAGAGGAGTGAGTGGAAGTCACACTGATCTTCTCCCGGGACCAATCTGGAATTAACTAAATTGAGGAGAAATCACACAGAACAAACAACTGAACAATAGCGAGAGAGAACCCTCATAACCTCAGACAGACAGAAGAATCAGCTTCAGCCCAACCTGACCGGTAAGGAGTGTGGTGGAGACTTGAGAAGGCTGCCTGGGCACCCACAGGCAACAGCACCAGAGGGATATTTAAGTGGCCAGTTGGATCCCCCAGAGAAGTGTGGGGTCTAAACCCTAAGCTGGAATCCCCAGCCTATAGCACCAGAGCCCAAAAAGTACACAGATAACAGCCAGCTGCAAAAAGCAGCAGGGCTGCTCTCTGCCAGAAACAGATGGCTGGAGACTGAAAGAGCTGTTTAAAGGACCAATACATAAATTTTCATTTGCAGCCACTTACCGTGGGTTCCGGCAAAGGTAGGGGCAGAATGGGATAGAGATACCTGAGGAGAGACTGGCGATGGAGGCTTTGGGGAGAGAACTGAGAAAGTAGCTGCCGGGATCCCAGTGCTAAGTCATCCCCCTATACGGCGCCAGCCATGTTGCTCAGGCAGACCACTCCCCTGAGCGGCAGCCTGACAGGAAACAATAGCCCCGCCCCCAGGAGGAACTCTACCCTGGCCCTGTGGTGCTTAAGCCTGACTGCTGAGTGCAGAGTGACTAGATTGACAACTGAAGGAGACAGACACAGATAGTAGATCTCTGGAAGTCATGAACAGACTGCCAGAGGTTAGACAGGGTCAACATCTGACATCACCAGGGGCAGATCCAAAAAGAAAAAAACAAAACAAAAACAGCATTAATTACTAGAGGCTACTGAGGCAAAATCCACTGTGGTCTATTCCACGATTTGCGATATTTTCTTTACTACGTAACCCTTTAACATTCATTTCTTGTCCATCAAGTTTGTGCATATTGTCACTAGATTTTATACTACAGTTTATTTCTCTCCTTTCTTATAATAGCCTTAATCTCTTTACAGCCTTATTAATACTGGTTCATTAGCTGTTGATAGTGGGTTTGCATGGAAGATTTACTTTTGAGGTTGTGGGTTTCCTGGGATTTGTAGTTTTGTTCTGGCAGCACCTGCACAACAACACAAGATGTGGGCAGAGTGACCCTCAGGCACTCTGGAGGGAAGGACCCACCAAAGAATGGCCAAAAAACATCAAAACCCAATTACTTCCAGAGAGCTAACACCAATGGCATAAAAGGCATCCCAAGAGCATCAAAGTCAGAGATCAAGGAGATTGCATCACTGAAGCTCACAGGTCTCCTACCATAGAGTTCACACCACAAAGGCAGGTGTCAAAACAGATCAATTTAAGAAGCAGAAGCAAAAAAGAAGAATCTCACAAATAACAGGAAGACAGAGAAACAAACTGCAATCCAAAAGAAAGGAGGAATTCTCAGGAAGAGTGCTAAATGAAATGAATTGATTATAAGGAGCTCAATGAGCTCAGTGAGAATTACCAAAAGCTACAGGGAAACTATGAGGAACACACCTCAAACTATATCAGCATGAAAAAGGATATAGAAACTATCAACAAGAACCACGAGGAAATGAAGAATACAATTTCTGAATTGAAGAACACAGTGGAAGGAATCAAAAGCAGTTTAGATGAAGCAGAGGATCGAATTAGTGAGCTGGAGGACAAGGTAGAAAAAAGCTCCCAGAAAGAGCAAGAAAAAGAAGAGACTCAAAAAGAATGAAGAGGGGTTAAGGGAAATGCAGGACAACATGAAACATAATAATATCCATATAATAAGAATACCAGAAGGAGAAGAGGAGGAGCAAAAGATAGAAAACCTGTTTGAAAAAGTGATGATGGAAAACTTTCCGAATCTGAGGGGAGAAAAAGTTACACAAATCCAGGAAGCACTGTGGGTCCCAATCAAGAGGAACCCAAAGAGACCACTCCACAAACACATCATAATTAAAATGGCAGATATCAAAGACAAAGAGAGAATCTTAAAGGCAGCAAGGGAGAAACAGGAAGTAACATACAAAGGAACCCTGATAAGGCTGGCGGCTGACTTCTGTTTCTCTACAGAAACGCTACAAGCCAGAAGGGAATGGCAAGAAATATTCCAAGTAATGAAAAGCAAAGGCCTGCAACCAAGGCTACTCTACCCAGCAAGGCTCTCAATTAAAATGGAAGGTGAAATAAGGAGTTTCCCAGACAAAAGAAGGCTGAAAGAATACACTTCTACCAAACCAGCATTTCAAGATATGCTAAAGGGATGGCTTTATGAAGATGATGTAAAAGAATGAGGGAGAGAGAAACAGATACAAAGGGAAAAAATGAATAAGCACCTATCAATAATAACTTTAAATGGATTAAATGTTCCAATTAAAAGACATAGAGTAACTGAATGGATAAGAAAATATGACCTGCACATATACTGCCTACAAGAGATCCACCTCAGAACAAAAGACTTACTCGACTACAAGTAAAGGGTTGGAAAAAAAAATATTCCAAGCAAATGGACAGGAAAGAAAAGCAGGGGTAGCAATACTTACATCAGACAAAGTAGACTTCAAAACAAAGGCCACAAAAAGAGACCCAGAAGGACACTTCATAATATTCAAAGGAAGAATCCTTCAAGAAGACATAAACATTGTAAACCTATATGCATCCAACATAGGAGCACCCAAATATATAAGGAAAGTCCTGGAGGCCTGTATGAAAACCTTTAAGCAGACCAATGAAGAAAAAAAGGGAGAGGACCCAAATAAATAAAATCAGAAATGAAAGAGGAGAACTTACAACTGAATGCCACAGAAATACACAGGATTGCAAAAAGTTACTATGAACAACTATACTCCAAGAAATTTGGAAACCTGGGTGAAATGGACAAATTTCTAGAAAAATACAATTTTCCAAAACCGAACAAAGAAGCAGCAAGCCTGAACAGATCAATAACAGCTGTTGAAATTGATGCAGTAACCAAAAAATTTCTGACAAAGAAAAGCCCTGGACTGGACTGTTTCACAGAAGAATTTTACAAAACATTTAAGGAAGAACTAACCCCTGTCCTCCTCAGACTATTCCAAAAAACCCAAGAAGAGAGGAGACTCCCAAACTCTTTTTATGAGGCCAGCATCATCCTAAACCCAAAACCAGTTAAAGAAAAAACAAAGAAAGAAAACTGCAGGCCAATATAGCTGATAAACATAGAAGCTAAAATTCTCAACAAAATATTGGCAAACCGCACCCAGCAACACATTAAAAAAAGCATAAACCATGATCAAATGGGATTCATCCCAGGGATGCAAGATGGTTCAATATTAGTGAGTCAGTAAACATAATACATCAAATAAACAAAAGGAAAGACAAAAATCACATCATCTAAATAGATGTGGAAAAAGCATTTGATATGGTACAGCACCCATTTATGATAAAAACACTCAGCAAAGTGGGAGTAGAGGGAGCATACCTCAACATAATAAAGGCCATGCATGAAAAACCTACAGCCAATATCATACTCAATGGGCAAATCTAAAAGCTTTCCCACTAAGACTGGGAACAAGACAAGGATGTCTGCTTTCACCACTTCTATTCAACATAGTATTAGAAGTCCTAGCCACAGTGATCACATAAAAAAAAGAAATAAAAGACCTCCAAATTGGAAAGGAGGAAGTAAAACTGTCATTGTTTGCAGATGACATGATAGTGTACATAGGAAACCCTACAGACTCCACCAAAAAACTATTTGACCTAATAAGTGAATTTGGAAAAACAGTGGGCTACAAAGTGAATATTCAGAAATAGAAGGCATTTTTGTACATGAACAATGAATTATCAAAATCAGAAATCAGGAAAAATATCCCATTTGCTATAGCAACAAGAAAAATAAAATACCTAGGAATAAACATAATCAAGGAGGTAAAAGACCTATATTCAGAAAACTACACAACACTGAAGAAAGAAATTAAGGAAGACACAAATAAAAGGAAGCATATACTGTCTTCATGGATTGTAAGAATTAACATCATCAAGATGTCCATACTACCCAAGCAATTTATAGATTCAGTGCAATCCCTATTAAAATACCAATGACATATTTCATAGATACAGAACAAACATTTCAAACATTTATATGGAATCATAAGTGAACTTGAATAGCCACTGCAATTCTGAGTAAGAAGAACAAAGTAGGAGGGATCACAGTACCTGACATCAAACTATATTATAAGGCCACTGTAAATCAAAACAGCCTGGTACTGGCATAAGAGCAGACACATAGATCAATGGAACAGGATAGAGAGCCCAGAAATAAACCCATGTCTCTATGGTCAATTAATAGTTTGGGGCAGGAGCATAAAATGGAACAAAAATAGCCTCTTCAACAAATGGTGTTGGGAAATCTGGACAGCTACATGCAAAAAAATGAAACTCAACCACCAAGTTACACCACACACAAAAATAAACTCAAGATGGATAAAAGACTTAAATATAAGTCATGACATCATAAAAGTCCTAGAGGAGAACATAGTCAGGAAAATCTCAGATAACCCACCCAGCAGCATTTTCACCTATGTGTCCCCTAGAGCAAGGGACATAAAGGAAAGAATAGACAAATGGGACTTCATCAAAATAAGAAGCTTCTGCACGGCTAAAGGAAACAACAGCAGCAAAATGAAAAGGGAGCCAACCATATGGGAAAATACATTTGCCAGTGATACCTCGGACAAGGGTTGGATCTCCAAAATATATAAAGAACTCCCATGACTCCACTCCAGGAAGACAAAACAATCCAATTGAAAAACAGGCAAAGGACCTGAACAGATACTTCTCAAAGCAGGACATACACAGGGCCCAGAGGCATATGAAAGGATGATCGGCATCACTAACCATCAGAGAGATGCAAATTAAAACCACAGTGAGATACCACTTCACGCCAGTCGGAATGGCCATCATAAACAAATCAACAAACAAGTGCCTTTGAGGATGTGGAGAAGAGGGAACCCTAGTGCACTGTTAGTGGGAATGCAGACTGGTGTAGCCACTTTGGAAAATAGTTTGGAATTTCCTCAAAACATGAAAAATGGGACTGCCTTTTGACCCAGCAATTCCACTGCTGGGATTATACCCTAAGAATCTTCAAACACCAATTCACAAGAACCTGTGCACCTCAATGTTCATAGCAGTACAATTTACAATAGCCAAGAATTGGAAGCAACCTATGTACCCAACAATAAATGAGTGGATCAAAAAACTATGGTACATTTACACAATGGAATACTACACAGCAGAAAGAAAGGAGGAGCTCCTACCCATCGCAACAGCATGGATGGAAATGGAGAGCATTATGCTAAGTGAAATAAGTCAGGGGGTGAAAGACAAATCCCATATGATCTCACCTATAAGTAGAACCTAATCAACAAAACAAACAAGCAAGCAAAATATAACTAGCCATATTGAAATAAAGAACAGACTGACAGTAACAAGAAGGAGGTGGGTGAGGGATGACAGGGGAAAGAAGAGGAAGGGTTGTTAAGGAACATGAATAAAGGACCCATGGACAAAATCAAAGGGGGAAGGATAGAAGGTGGGAGGTGGGGGTGGGTGGGTCAGGGGAAAGTCGTGGTGGGACAGTGGAGACAACTCTATTTGAACAACAATAAAGAAAATAAAATTAAAGCAAGGGTATTAATACTCAAGCCTTTTGCCTATGCAAGAAACATCCAAAGCTGTAGATTATTTTTGTAAGAGTTATTGAGGCTAACAGACATCATATGCCAGATAACAAGATCTCAAATACTCCCAAGAATAACAGTTTTGCTGCTATTTTTATGCATTTGAAATTAAGGAGGGAAAGTAAGGAATATTATATGGAGGTAGGGGAAAGCATATCAGGGATTAGTTTTCAGGATAGTTAATAAGATTATGTACTCTCTTGAGGGTGGTTTACCTTATTTCAAAGGTGTGTTAACCTAGGTGCACAGAAATAATGGACAGGCCTTGCTTAAGGCAAAGATAAACCTTTTCTTAAAACACTATATGCCTGGGGTGTGACTACCCACCTTGACCTACCCAGTTAGGAGTTAATGATCAAATCACCCTGTGGGGTTACTTTCCCTAGAACCTCCTTTTTTTTGGTCCGAAGAGGGACAATAACACTGCAGGACCAATTCTGAACAACTATCCCAATGCACAGATCCCCGTCAGATCAGTTGAGACCTTGGTTTGTCTTCATCACAGTTATGGTGACCAACAACTGAAATAAAGTTACAGTTTGCCTACAACTGAAGGGCTGTCTGGGACCCAAATTTTTCCGTGCTAAAAGTAAGAAGACAGTCAGGGGTAAAATAGGATGAATCCGTCACCATAAGCTTCACAGCCAACCCCTCTCTCTCCCAAAGCCTGTGTTAGTACTCTCCCCAGCAGGTGCTAATCCTGAGGACCCAGGGCACTTACCTTTATTCAGACTAATCTCTGCCCTAGCACCTCACTGCAACAACGAATAAGAGAAGGACAAAACAATAAACAGGAGAGCTAGGGAGGCAAACACACTATTTCAGTGGGAGGCCCAGGATGGTTGGAACAAACTGGGAAGAGAAACAGACCCATGATTTATTTTACAGGTCAAGTTAACGAGTCATATTGGTAGATTGGATTATGCGTCATGGGGCATACTCAGTGTTGGGCTTGAATAACTAAGTGAATTTGGCACCATTTACTGAAATGGGGAAAATAATGATAATGTAGTAGGCCCTCCATTCAGTATGGGATGCATGAGTGCAGATTTCAACTAGATATAAAGTTCTAAAGCTCTAGAGAGCTCTGAACTGGTGGTGCAGGTTTGGGGGGACAGTGCCATCCAGGTTCAAGTCGAGTCACAGGAGTAAATGGAATCACCAGAGGAAAGGGCAAGGAACCGTTGCTGTGAAGCTTTCCTGTATTTCAAGTCCCTTTGAGAATCCTGCTGAAAGCTGTGAACCTTCTTTTTAGAAAAAAGCACATTCTTGTAATTATTTCTGTGTTAATATCCTAGGGCTTCTTTAACAAAGTCCCACAAACTGGGTGGCTTAAAACAACAGAAATGCATTCTCTCATGGTTTTGGAGCCTACAAGTCTGAAATGACGGTGTGGCAGGGCCATGTTCCCTCTGAAAGCAATAGGGAAAGACCTTTCCTTGCCTCAGACTTGCTTCTTGAAGTTGACTTTCAGTTGGTGGTATCTTTTGACTTGCAGCTGCATTACTCAAGTCTTTGCCTCAGTTGTCACATGGTACTCTGTTCTCTGTCCCTTTCTTCTAAGAGACATCAGTTATATTGGACTAAGGGCCCACCCTACTCTGGTATGACTTCATCTTAGCTAATTACATCTGCACAAACCCTTACAACAAGGCCAGGATTAGGACTTCAGCCTACCTTTTTATGGGACACAACTCAATCCATAACTATAGCATACCGTCTTAGGATTCAAAAATCCCTTGAAGCTCAACCTGCAAAAACATTAAATAGAAGTCATCAACATTTGAAGCATGGCCATAGGAAGAGACTGACTAAAAGAATGAGGAGAAACAGGAAGTGTGGGGGCTTGTGTCCACTTTCAAGAAGGCCAAGGGAAACCAGAAGTGGTGTACAAGAGAAGCACTGAGAAGGGTCTGTTGGAAACCAAACAAGTTTGTCTCATTGCCCATGGGCAGCTCCAAACATTGCTGCCAATGATACTAAGAATATGTTAATGTTTTTGTGGCTTCTGAGGATGTCAGGCATTTTTCATGTATTATATCATTTATTCTTCACAATGACTCTATTAATATTTTCATTTTATAAATGAGGAAACTGGAGTTACAATAGCATCCTTTCAAAGACACACCTAGCAGGTGAAAGATACCTTTTGGCCCTCTCTGTCTGTTCTTCCTCATTCTTCTTCATTTCAGTCCTTTAATAAATTCCCAAACCATTGACTTTTCTTTTTTTTTTTAAATTTTTTATTTTTTTTACCAAATTATCTCTTTATCTCATTTCATGGAACAAATGGATTCATTTCCTAAACACCCAAACCAGAAAATGTATGGTGATCTCTTTCTCTCTCATCATTTTCTGCCCTTTTTCAAGTTCAGTTGGTGACCAGATGTTGTTAATCCCCAATTTAAAATCTGTCAGTGGCTCTGCATAGCCGAAAGGAAGAGAAGGGTGTGATCAGGCCCTTGTCTGCTTTTCCAGCCTCATCTCTCAAGGTTCACCCTGCTGGAACCCTCCTCCAGCAACACTAACCACACTGAACTGGCCTGTGCTTCACCTGCTCTTTTGCTTTCTGTTATGGGTTTTTCTCTTTGCAACTGGTGGCCCCTTTTCTCATTTCTGCACACAAATCACCCAAATCATGGCTGCCTTGCCTTGTGAGATCTTTAATGAAGTCTTGTGCAGATCAAAGGCAAAACCAAAATGAGAAAGACACGAACTTTGCCTTCAACATGCATTTGATTTTATCGAGATCTAAGGATATGAAAAGGACAGAGGACAAACAGTTACTTGAAAAGGGGACAGAATGATGCTGACAAAGGATTATTATAGGGTGTTAAAGAAGGGAGATAAAACATCCAGCTGGAGGGCCATTTCCTCAAAATGGTAATTTCACCTTCAGTGCAAATTACTCCGTCTCCCAAAAATGGGACTTTTGAAAATGTGTGATGAAGAACTTTATGCTTTTCTGTTAAAATTACATTTACCCTTTTACATATTTGGTTTCAGTTTTTAATTTGTTTTTTTCAGTAAGCCTCATTAACCCCAAGTTTATTTACACAGTTAACTGCTCTGTTATTTTTCTGAGTGCCCTTTAATTTAAAAACAATGCCTACAATTATAGAATGAAAGTAGGTGACAATAGATTTGATTAAAAAGCTCACTTTTTGTTTACTTTATATTCCTATTTCATAATTTGGTATTAGGACACAGTCTAATATCAAAATCGCCGTATTTGGTGTTTTTCTTGAATGGGTGTTGTGAATTTAAAAAAAATACTATTAATGAGTTGATTTCAAGCAGGTCAGGGAATCCTTGAATTCTAGAATCTTGAAATTTTAGTACCTTTATTGCCCAAGTTCTCTTTTTAGGCATGTTATGTAAAGGGTTTTTGTTTGTTGTCTTTCAGGTTTTGTAGACACCTTTACTGTGAATTTTGTATCATATAATTGAGGAGTTGAAATGCAATGACAGAGGTAGATAGGTAGATACTGCATTTCAAGCAAACTTAGTAAAGAAAGGATTGATTGCAAAAATATTAATTATTATTTTGGCCTTATCTGTGGTTTACCCCCATCTTGAAAACTGCACAAAACGTTCTCCTCTGGGTCTCATGGCTTCCTGTTGCTATGCTCATATATTTTACACTCTCTTGCAATTATTTACTTACCTGTTTCCTTCTGTCTTCTCCATATTTTGATAAACTCCTATGATTAAAAAAAAAGAATCTGCATTTTTGTATTTTCTTAGCCCAGTCAGTGTTTGAGAATGGTACTTGAAGAATAAATTAATGAATGCCTGGAGTTCACTCTATGTTGTGAATCTTTTAAGGACTTGAGTATCTACATGTGGGTAGAGAACATCACTGAAAAAGGACAGATTCCATTAATGTTTTAAGAGAAATTCAAGTGAAAGATAAAACATTTCTAAGTTAAAATAGAAGTCAGTTGGGAATGGTTAAAATGCACAGGCTTTTTGAAAGGGCCACTTATTGTTTATAGCAGTGAAGGCTTATGGTGTCAGTCCATAGCTGTTTTAATGTGTTCCTTTCAGTATATGTAATACCCATGTTAGTGCATCTTCTATCCCAAACTCTAGGAAATGCGATTCACACATTATTGGGTACATTGTTTCTCAGCATGTCTGGAATTTTTATCCCAATACATTTGTAGCACTCAAATCCAGGTTTATTTTTAAAAGTTGAAGTTCAATTACCAGGAAACACTATGACAGTAACAAGCACTAGCCCCCTAAATGACAGATGGAGGCTGCAGATTTCCCACTGGGCCCAAGTCCTCCTCTTTGGAATGTCTCCAAGTTACTCACAGTAGTTGAAAAAATAAGGAATCATTTCGTTGAAGCCTCCCTGGGGTCAAAGTTATATTTTGCTTCAGATTTTTTGTATATGTATGTATAATCCCAGCAAATTATAACCCTTGTTCATGTCATTGTATTATAAAGGGAAGAAAGGAGAAAAAAGGGAAAGTTTGAAATTTACAGTATTTTTGTGAAACATGTCTGAAAAGTCTGTTAACTTCTCTTTAACTTTAGTATATCTCAGACTATTCAAAGTGAAATGACTTATACTGGGAAATATTGGTGCTTAGCTACAGAGTTAAAATTTGAACATAGAATCCCTACTTTCTCATTCAGTATTTGTTCATCTTTATTTTCCCATTATTAATTGACATATTAGATGAGAATGGGGTATTTAAATGAACATTCTATAGAAAATTGTAATGGTAATGTCTTTTATGTATGTATTTCCTAAGATGGTTGGTTCCCTGTCAATTAATATGTTTATCTGTGCCTAGGGTTTTAATAATATAAATCTAACATAAAATAAATTTCATAGTAATGGCACAAAAACTGATGATTAAACATTTTAAGGGTATTCAAACTTGTCGTGATTTAGAAGAAAAACAAAACAAATAAATGCAACTTAGCATGAACTATTAGCTCCCCTGTAAATGAAAGATTATTTATTCTTTCATTCATATACCTGTTATGCTTGAGTTAAGTGTGTTTAGATACCAAGCACTCTACCAAATGAGGAAAACGCAAAATTATCTTGAGTGCATAAAAATATTTCAACATGAGATATATAAAAATTAAAGCATGAAAACAAGTACAGGGTTTGGGATAATGACCTCTGTGCATTCAATAATCTATGTATAATTTTTGCCAAAACCTGACTGCTAATAGCCTATTACTGACTGGAAGCCTTAGCGATAACAAACAATCGATTAACACATATTTTGTATGCTTATATGTATTATCTACTATATTTTTACAATAAACTAAACTAGAGAAAAATTTATTAAGGAAATCATAAGGAGAAGGAAATCCATTTACGTATTTATGTACTGTGCTGTATTTGTCAATACTGTAAGTTTACGTTGCCTGTTTACAACTTTTAAAGAATCCCACATTCAGTGTACCTACACAGTTCAAACCCATGCTGTCCTAGGCTCGACCTGTAAGACACCATCTATACCTCATACCAAATATAGAGGAAGAAAGTAATACATGTAATCTTCCTGAAAAAAAATGAGTTGTAAACTTTGTTTTTGAGATAAGATATGATGGACGGATAGGAAACCAAAGGGTTTGTTCCATATAGAGATTGTAGAACAAGAGCCTGGTTTTGATGTTTCTCAATTGGAATTCATTCTATACCTACTGCATTGAAGGGTAACTAGAATTGATGTTTGATAGACTCTGAAACCTAGAGCTGTGTTTTAGTCTTGTATATATTTTACAAACTAAACTTAAAAACAAGCGTAGCAATGGTTAACTAAATCCTTAAAATAGATTGCTTTCTTTTACCTTCTTCATTAATCATTTCAGTTATGATTTATTCTATGTAAAAGAATATGATGCTTTTGCTATTATAACCACTCAGATGTTGCTCTTCAAAACAAATTATCTACCTATTCTAAGGTAGCTTTATTTCTGAAAGTTACACTAATTAGTTACACTAATAAGAATTATTTTGTTAGTTACTTGGGTATTACTTGGGTACTGATATTTGATTTCAATGTTTCTTCTTGGCAAATGATTAATTAAATAAAATTCATGCTTAAGAAACTAATATTATTTCTCTACATATAATAGAACTTCAGTGCTCTTAGCTCCTCATAAAGTTATTGTAAGTGAGCTCATTATACTTATATTTAGTTCAGTGAATGTCATTAATTCAAAACTCAACTTTAGTTAGGGGAAATAAATTTAAGTCTAAGGAAGTACTCCATTCCAATATGCAAAAATAAACACATTTAGTACAAAAATCTGATAGCATGGTGCTGTTATCACGCTGCAGCCTTAACCGTCTTTATCTGTTATTGAGATCGAGTGCACATTCATGGTACGAGGGCTGTAATACGGTGAGAGTCGTTCTCTACACCTTTTCTCCCTCTGTCCTGATTTCCAGTTTGTCCCCAAGTCTAGTTCATTATGCTTCCTAAATATTTCTCAAATCATTAAGCACCTCCTAGTGAAAATCATTGTTTGCTCTCTGACCACTGCAGTGGCCTCCTTACAGGGTTACCCACATCCTCTCAGGCCCCTGTGGTCTTTTCTCTGCCCGGGAGAGGACCCTACCCAGGGCACATACCTCATTACCCGGCCTCTTGATTTAAAACACATCTGGAGTCTCCCTGTGCTCGAAAGGTAAAGACAAAACTGCTGAATGTGGCCTACCAGACCATGTGTGATCCCCTTCTTTCCTGTTCGTTAACGTACATTTCATATCACCCCTCGCCCACTGCCATCTGTACTGAGATTGCAATCATCCACTTGACCTTGACAAGCTCTCTTCTGGCGTATGGTGGTATTTTGCCTGATCCAAGTTTTTCCTCCTTATCTTTGAGATGTCTGTAAAATATCAGAGAAGAATTCCTTGACAATTTTACTTGGGTCACATCCTCCCATTATAGCATCAGAGCGGCGCAGCCCTTGTCCTTATCGCAACTTTTTATTATCAGGGCCAAAGCCTTGTCTGTCTTTACCTATAATTTTATCGCCAGGGTGTAGGACATAGAAGAGTAACAGGCAATCCGCAAATATCTATTGTCTATGAATAATAGAAAGGGTTTACATTTTAAAATCTTGTGAATATGAACTATTAACAAGACAAAACCAATCCACCTCGTGGAGTAGGCATATGGTATAGCTCTTAAACAGTCAGAGAAACAGAGACAGAAGCTTAAAAGACCATGCACTATGCGGTCAAGCTCCGGTTCAATTGTAGTCCTAAAGAATTTCATTATTTAACTACTAATCATGTTTTCATTATTATGATTTAGATGTGGTTGTATATGCTATTACCAGTTTTAGAAAATTACATAGAAAATAAAGTTGGCTGTCATTTTCGAACCCCTACCCCATCACACCTCCCAAATGCAACCCATTCTCCCAGTAGATGACAACGCTACTATCCGGTTTTATATTGAGTCTTATTTAGAGACATTGAAGAAGTTTGTTTACCCCTGAGGATAAAATATAAAGAGCTTTCAAGAAGCCAAATGGTACTAAATCCAGGAAGCTGTGTCTATTTAGGAAAGAAGACAGAAATCACACTTAAAAGAAGGAAAGGAAATGAGATAAGATCTTGAAAAGCAACTAGGGAGAAATAAAAAGAGGCAGAGCCGTCTTTCGTTTCAAGCTATCTACCATGCTTCAGACTTTGGGCGTTGAGGGTGCAAATAATTGTCTCTATCTCAGATTGCCCTGGGGTCCACTTTTGATGCTGATAAATGTTATTTTCACAACTTGTCGTTGCCAGATAGGGTTTCTCTGAATTACCCAGAGGCCAAACACCTTCCTCCTTCTTTTTTTTTCCAATTTATTTTGCGGTTATCGTGCCTCAAGCATGGGTCACTGTGGTTGGAAATAACTTTCAGCAGCTGAACGAGCCAATGAATGAGTGTATCCATGGGCTGCTTTGGGGTTGGTGACTTTCAAGAGCATCACAACCGACCTTAGGATGAGACTTCAGTTTGAGAACAGTGTAAATCATGTCTTACATCCTCTGACTGATTACCTTTCATGGAATAAGCCCACTGTCCCAATACTTATTAAGTCTGAAAACTACCTAGTATTATGAATACCCCCCTTTTCTCTAAATATAGTCTAGTTTAGTCAAAGAGCTGACTTTCTCTTGGAAACTTATGTAAAAGTGAAAATCAGCCTGAATGATCTTACACAAAATGGTTTTAAAATATAGGGTATTTCATAGGGTCAAGTGAGACTGGACTCATATCCTACATCCTATAGCTACTACTATGCCCAATAATCTACCCGATATGCTGAGATGTTTCATGACCCAGATATACCATCTAAGTCATCAAAAAAATTGTTTTATATGTATTTTGCCTTCAAATTCCTTGGCCTTTATGAATCCCTCTGTTTTGTTTTTTTATATTTTTACGGAATATATTATTTTATTGCCCTTGGATTCCTTGACCTTTGTTCAGCCTTACCTTTCAGCCGGTAGGCTAGCGAAATGATTAAGAGCTTGGGTGGTGGAGCCAGAAGACGCAGATCAGGGTCCCTGCTCTACTACTTGCCAGCTTTATGACTAGACCAGTTACTTAACCTCTGTGCCATGGAAAAGGATGGCAATAGTACTTACGTTTTTAAATGAGTTAACACATACAAAACACTTAAAACAGTGTCTATATTTTAATAAGTGCTAATATATTGATACTATTATGATTAGCATTATCGCACATTAATATATTGCATTTTTTATTAAAGACCTATGATATGCTTAGCATTTTACTGGAAGCAAAATGATATTCATGAACCTGATAGAAATAGCTCCCGCCCTCCAAGCCTTCCAGCAGCTTGAGGCCAGGTAAGCAGAGATGGATTTTGAACAAGTAAACAAGAAGTAAGGGGATATCGAAGGTAAATGAAATGAATAAGATGCTAAGGTGTGAACAACGGGAGGGAATTACTTCAGAGAGGATGGCCAAGGACAGCAAGCCTGGGGTGTGCTTTCATGTTACTTCAAGATTGAAAGAGAGATGATTGTGAGAAAAGGGGCAGAGTTGCTTTTGGGGCAGAAAAAGCAGCCTACACAGTAAGAGTCTTGAGGAGGAAAGCCCTTGCTGAACTGTAGTAAATGAAATGGGGTTGTTGTGGCTGAAGTTAGAGGGAGAGAACAAGATATAGAGAGGCGAAGTGAGGTGGAAGGAGACAGCAGCAGCTGAGTCGGGTATTCAGCATGGCAGGGATTCAGTCTAAGTTCCAATGGAAGCCATTACAGGACTTTTCAAGCAATGATGCTTTAAAATTCTAGAAGATTATTCTGTCTACCATGTTGGAAATGAATTGAAGGGGAGGTAGTGAAGTACTAGTTAGGATTTTTTTAATATTCTAGATGAGAGGTAAGATAGTCCAAAATGGTGGGGATGGTGTTTAAGGAGAGTCTGATGTCTTTGGAATATGAAAGATGAGTGGAGAAAGAAAAATAAAAGATGACTCTAGATTATCTGACTCAAGCAACTGAGATACCAGTGCCATTACTCAAAGGAGAAAGACAAGGTGTGGATTAAGTCTGAGCCATAGGAAAGAAGATGGAATGGAAAATTCAATGTGGGGTTAGGATTAAGATGACTCTCTGACACAGAAGTAGTGGTATAAATAATGTAAATTTAGAATTTTTAGATAAGGTGTGGATTATTGATATAACATGCCTAGATGTCTCCAACATTTAGAGAAAGACATAAATATCTATTTCTTATTACTCTAGACTAGTGAGTGATTGCTTTATCATCATATAATGCTATAAATATCAATATATGCTTGGCTGTATATTATGTGATATTAAAATATTATGCTGAGATGGAGCAACTATAAATGCTGTTCGCTCTCTTTGCCTTTTTTTGTGGGGGAGAGTCGAGTTAGTTATTATGAAACATGTCCAAGATACAAATTGACATATATGATAACAAATGAAAATAACTAGATATTAGAAATGCTAATCCATATATCACCCTGAACATTTGTGTTACTTAATACAAAATAAAAAGAAAATAAGACACGGTAGTTAGTTGAACCCTTCAGGTTCTAGAGGTGACCACTTATGTGGTACATTTCTTCTTTCATAAGTACTATTTTGAGAAAGAATGCTGAAAGCTAAGTGACATTTATGCCCATTGAAGCATTTGGTAAGTGTTCAGGTATGATTATCTGGATACAACAAGAGAAAGGATATATTGGATCAGAAACAAGTGTCTGGGCATTGTCAGACACAGTTTGACTAGAGGGTGCTTGTCTTTCATTACAAATTAGTTTCCCCCACGGTTGCACAACCCTGGTAATTAGAGTAGGGGGCCATTTATACAGATCTTAGACAATGGAGGTTTGGCCGCATCCAAACCAAGCACTCGAGGCTTCCTGGGGCATCTGTGGCCAACATCATCTTTATGCAGGCACCTTCAGGGACCCAGTGAGGAGTAGAACTCAGAATGTCCCTTGCTGTCACATTCTGTGAAAATGCCTGTGTGTGTGTGTGTTTGTGCACATGTGCCTATGTGAGAGGTTTGTTAGAGAAATGTCAGCTTCTTCCACTGCCTTCGACCTTCTTCATTCTCTTCAGCGAGCGCTCTGTGCACTGCCTCCCTTCTGAGTTCACGGGTGATCACCTCCAAACACAAACATCAAGGAAAGAGAACAGAGACTTACTGGGACAAGCTTTCAGTTGGGCTTAAAAAGTGGCAAAATTCAATGAAAGGAAATAATCAGATCACATCCAGGCTCAGGAAGACAATGAGGAGTCATTAAATTGGCTTCAGAGTTACTGTTCACTTTATTAAAGACATCCAAGCTTATGGCAAAAACCACATGACATTTTTCAAGAGAATTATATATTTTCTTGAACGTGGAAGACTGAAGTTCAGGCTGCTCTGGTAGCTTGAAAATAGTTTAAACAAAATTACTCACAGAACAATTAGATTGTAATTTTTTTAAGGGCAAATAATCAGGACATTTTGTTGAATGGAGCTGAAAGCCGGGCAAAGCTTTTATTGGCTTGTTGATGGAAAAGCAACAAGGAGTCATCCAGGGTGTTAGCAGGCCTAGGAGAGTGGGAAGCCATTTCCTTGACACTGAAAGGAAACTAACAAACCTTTCCTAGGAGAGCAGTTAGCTCGCCTATGGGTATGGCCAGGAGTGTGCCAGGTGGTATCAATACTGAAGAGAGAGCTGGGATAAGAAACAGGCTTCCCAACTGACACACACATAGATATTTTGTCTATAGAGAAAGTAACTTGAAAGAAATATAGTTTTTCCTAGAGCATTGGGCATAATTTTACAGTTATTTCTAGTCTTATGCTTCAGTAAGAGAAACAAGAAATTATACGAGCAAAGGAATAAGAGGAAAAGGGGTCTGGAATGGGTGTGAAAGTCAGCAGCCCTATGTAAGGCGTCTATAATTAGAGTTCTATCAAAACACATTGGTATCAGTACATTCTTTCCTGAAAACCAAGTACACATATATTTTTATAAGTTTTAGATATTTATGTATTTGTTTTCAGAGAGAGGTGAAGGGCAGGAGAAAGGGAGACAAACATCAATGTGAGAGAGAAACATTGACTGGTTGTCTCTACCACGTGCGCCAACTGGAGACTGAATCCACAGCCCAGGCGTGTGGCCTGACTGGGAATCTGACTGGCGACCTTTCACTGTGTAGGACAATGGCCAACCAACTGAGCCATGCTGGTCAGGGCCACTTTTTATCATTTTTTTATCTGGTCCACCTAAAACATTATTATGTTCTTGATCTTAAAACAATGCCTTTTGCGCGTTATTTTCTTTGTTGATCTCCTCCGATGAAATAGCCTTTTAGTCATACTGTGCATTATGTGCATTGTGTTATATTACAGAGTATAAGCAGTGATTTACACATAAGTTTAAAAGGAAGCTGGGAGAAGGTGATAATCTTTTGCATCATTTGATTTTTTATTAAAGATTTTGTGCATTTGGTAATTTTTCCCTTCAAGTTGTCATACTAAAATAACGTGAAGGTCCTTTATTTTTGGTATCTTATTTCTATGTAGAAGACAACACTTTCAGCATATTGCCAAATGCTGTCTTTGCCAACTAAATGTAAGATGCAACATTTTTGAGATATAGCCATTATGATTACTTTGGCATTTTATTTACGGTCATTTATAAACAAGGGCATACAAAATAATGCAAATACAACTGAGTGCAGGGATCATAGTTGTCATATTCACTGCCTGGCAGAATATTACCTTTATTGTTGACTGGATGTGCAGAATTCACTTTACTGTAGAGCGTGATGGCTTAAAGCAGAAGGTGACTTTAGCTGGCAAGAAAGAATGCGGGAAAAAAATGATATCAAGGATCAGTTGAGAAGTAATAGCATTGCCTTTCAGGCAGCCAGTAAATCAAAAGGGAGGAAAATCCTGGTGAAAGAGGTGTCTGCTGTTGGCTGTGTTTACTGAAGTTAGTGCAGAAGAGTCTGTTGAGTTTAAAGATACAACATTTGGAAGGAGGATATAAGAATTGTCTACAGTTATGGTTTTCAGTGTGCAGTTCCTCAACAAACAGCATCTGCATCACCTGCAAACTTGTTAGAAATGCAGATTCTCTTTAACACAACAGATCTAATGAACTGGAAATTCTGTGTTTGCACAAGCCTTCCAGATGATTCTGATGCACACTTAAGACTGAGAGCCACTGGTCTGAACTGGGATCATTGTCTGAATTGCCCAGAAAAACTGATCACATTGTTTAGAGTGACTGAAACTGTCAAAAAGCCTCAGGCTGACTTGCCTCTTTGCTTGCTGGACTATTAATGTACCTCAGTGAAACATTTCAGAGCCCCCCACCCCCACCACCACCACCTCGGTGAGAGGCCAGTTTCTGCTTCTGGATGAAGACAGTTGAACTCTGACCACTTTGGAAAAACATGCTATCCTTATTTCAAGTAATTGAATCTTACATTTGTTGATCAGAGATGGCTTTTCAGGGAGAAACAATGGGAAATTGCTTATTCCTTAATATAAATACTCTGCTCCTATAAAATGCCTCCTATTCATCTGCTTACTAATGTCTTTTTAACATTTGCAAAGATATCTTAACATACAAAATATTCAAAAATAGGTAAAACATGCTGGTCTTAATGTATGTTGAGGTGTATGTCACCTTATTCCACCATTTAGTGATACCAGATTGATTGGAGTATGTCTGTTTTGTTGCCACAGGAGCTGACTTTGAGTAAGGATTCCAGTACAAGTAATTAATTTTGGAGATGATCCCAGGAAACATTGACAGGGAACTGGAGACAGAGACAGACATGGGCAGAGAGCCAGCAACAGCTTCTGCGGCATCACAGAACCTCTGAAACACAGTGTAGAGCTCATCTCAGAGTCTTCCTGCCGCAAGGTCCAAAGGAAATGGAATATTTATGCAGGAAATATCAGCTCTTGTTTGTCATTGGTTATGGGCTGGTAGTGGATGTAGAGTTGAATTATTTCTCTGCCACTTCCGCACTGAAGTCCAGAGAAAGCCCTGGGCAGAGGCCTGCTGCTGACTTGGAAGGAGGTGCACAAGGCAGAGGGAGGCTCTGAGGGGATATGGGCTGGGGCCCAGCTACGCAGTGGAGTGGGTGGGTGAGTAAGTAGATAGGTGGTAACGAGTCGTGGGCTGCCTAAAAGGGGAAGTGGGGTGGGCAAGAAATAAATAAATAAAAATTACAAAAATCAAAACCAAAACAAGAATCCGGGACTCCCAGGGAAAACTTTTTTTATCCTTCACACTGTTGTCCAGGCATGATCTTGGCTCTCATCACCCTGGAGCATTTATTTAATGTCCACCTGCACTTGACCTTGTGATCCACCCCAGGAAGATAATGAAACCATTATGGCTCCTCCCCTGAGGTGCCTGACAAGCTGGCCTAGAAGCAGGAAGCAGAAAACGAGAGCTCCAGGCTTCCGTTCAGAATGACAAATGCCGGCTGTAAAAAGGATGGCCCTGGTGTTTATGGAGGCCACAAATTAAATTCCACCTGCCCAGGTTTGATCTGATGCCCATTCCTATTACCGTATTCTGACACTTCCCAGAAAGTTACCCTGCGAGTCTCCAAAGGCATTATTTTATTATTCTGTTCTGCCAGAATACCAAGCTTACTATAACATAGAATGCGTATGCTATGAAATATAAGAATTATCATTTCAAGGTAATTGAAAAAGGCACTAGTGGTACTGGCTTGCCTTTGAGTGCTTTTAATTACAAAGGCGATGTATTGCCACTCCTCATCCCCACCCCTCTTTTTCTCTTTTAAACACATAATTTTGAAAACCATAAATCACTCCGTCTCTTTGGTTGATATGAACATAACAGGCTAAATTACTGTATTGTACTTAATCATTCTACTTCACACTGTTGTCCAGGCATGATCTTGGCTCTCATAATTTCCTAAAATTAGGGGGAAAAATCTGATTTCTTCTTACAGATAAATTATAAATTTCTCAAGGAAGTAGACCTTTATAAGATCTACTAAATGTTAAGGTCAGTCCTTAGATTAAAAAATACTAAATAAATTTGGGAATAAGAAAAATAAGGAAAATGTTTATTATTTTTTCTCCTTGAAGCATATCATAGTTACTGCTGAGTTTTTTTCATTTTTCCCCTTCAACCACCTTTAGTATAATCATATTTATAATATTTTAAGGCCTTTTATCATTCAGCTCCTTAATGCTGCTAACAGTCCAGAATTTGTTTTTAAACTTTTTTTTTTTAAGATAAGCTATTTCTCTGTCTGTGTTGCTTTACATAGTTTAAGAACCATTAAATCTGTTCCACATTTTTATCTTAATACAATTTGACTCCAAAATCATAATGGAAACACGGAAAGTCATTTGGGTAGCATTCCAGCTTTTTCTTTATAAAGGTTGATGCAAGGTAATAAAAAATTTGGCTATTTCCTCATGTTTCATTTCTAATTCCTACTGTCACTATACTAGTTGGATTCTTTTTTTCCTCAGTGTTTATTCACTAAGAGTACACATGTATGAAAAATTAAAAAAAAAACAAAAACATTACCAGAGCAATTTCAGTATTCTACTCTTCAATTAATAAAATAAAAGTTTGCATTCCAATATTTCTTTTCATGTGCTACTTATCATGACTTCTAATTCATTACAAATATTCCAGTAAATTTCATGCATATGATTCACAATTTCTGCATTTTGTTTGGTTTGATTTTCTTTTTGATACTTGACGTTTCCAGTTTTCTCCAATGATCTTCTCAGGCATATGGTAGTTTACTAATTTCTAAAAGCACTTGCCATTTTCTCAGGTTTCAGTTATCTTTACAATAAGCTGCCTGTCGTCATTTTCCTAATCAAGCATCTCTGTTGGGTCCCGTCCTTGCTAGTTCTGCGATGCACCCCCAAATTCAACCTCATTCATCACTCTCGGCACATGTCTGAAATGGATGGCCTGCTTTGCCCACGGCCACGTTCGATATTCAACAGAGTGTGAAAGGAAACACTACCGCACTACCTAGAGGAACTTGAAAGTGTTCCATAGCCATTATCTGAAACAATACTTGATTACTCCCCTGTGGTGAGTGTTCTGACTTGGATCCAGGCCTCCCTCATTTTTATAAAGCACTTACTAATCCTGTGCTCTTCGCTGCATGGCAGATTTGTCACATTAACACTTTGTCACTATGCTTTTCCCTTAACTTAGCTAAGGGGCTTATTTTATGGCAGCCAAATTACGAATATGCTTTCTCTTGTAAATATCGCCTGATATACATGGACACTCTGTTTCCTTTCCTTTCATGAACTTGGCAGCTTTCTGGTGTGCAGTTTCTGGCCATTATCTTTACACAGATAGTCCAGGCATTGGTCATAACACACTTTGTTTTTCTGGAAGAGACCCTGAAAGAGACTGAGCATTGGAGCTTTGTTTTCATATGCATCTAAATAAAAGCAGGCCTGTCCGCGATTCATTTCAGCATTCAGTCACAGTACACGCGTTCCTGAATTCAATGAATATTAAATGGAATGAGCATTTGTTGAAGGCTTCTTATATGCCTGCACAAAGCCTTGAGGTGATTATTCAACAGTGCCAGTAACAGATGTCCCCGTGTCAACAGTCTACCTAGACATTTCTCCATCAACCATTGTGTTTATACGATTCTTGTAAGTTTAAATCTTATTTTGTCTTCTGTTGCTACTGATTATAGTTATCCCTTTTTGCTTGTTTTTGTCCCAGGAAATGATACTAATTTAAATGTTAGCCAACATTAAGCCCTTAGGAAAGGTAAATTTGTAAACATACTAACGTATGTATACATTTGGAAGCTCACCAAACACAAACAAGGAGTGGACTCTCTTGTGGAATCAGATTTTGAGAATTTACTCTAAAGCTTGATGTGTAGAACCCAATTCCATGGATGTCAAGAGAGTTTCTAATGCTGTGACTGAAAGTAGAGTTTCATTAAAAAGATACGCTGGCCCTAGGCCAGACAGCGAGCAGAAAGAGTCTGTCTTCCGGTGTCACTGCCCCCAGCTCCACTCCTGCCCTCCGCCTCCTCTGGGGCCTGGCCTAGGGGCTCAGCGCCTTTTTGCTTTACTTTCCTTGACTGCGCAGGGATGCCTGCCTTTGTCGGGCTCTCAGCCCGATCAAAAGCAGTGCTCTCAGAGCCCTTCTCTCTTTTCTGGCAGTGAATTTTAGTGAAAACCGTCAGTTAAGAATTCATTCCCATAATTGTTACCTCTTCCAGACAATTCATTCTTCAGGCAAGGCAGGGATTGAAACTATCCCAGAGTGCTGGTGGGGGGGATCTTTCCATTTTCCAAGTGTTGATTTCTTGCTCTTCATTGCATGTCACCCAGAAAAGCCAGTGTGCTCATACTGATGTGCACTACACCGTCCTCGTAGTGCCAGTTACAGACCAATGAAACGATACAGTCAGGCGTTCTTAGAAGAGGCCCCTTTCTCGTGCTCTTTCTTAACCCCTACCATAGAGCAGTCTTGCCACGAAAACCTGTATCCACTCGTAAATAATATATATTATTACTTGAAATTTCTTTACTATTTATTTCCATTAGTAGTAGTCTCCTGGAAATATCATTTACCAAATTACATTTTTCTAACCTAAGTGAACTTAGTTTATTTTTTGTAATTCCTTATATTATTCCATTGGAGGCACAGATTCACTATTTTACTATTGCTGGGCATTTGGGGTGTTTCCAATATCTGTCTATAATACACAGTCCTGCAGTAAACAAACCTTCCTGTGCTTCTTAGAACAAGTGTAAGATTGTCCTGTGGGGATGTGCCCAGAGGTATAATTGTTAAATAACACAGCCAGTAAATAGGTATAAGTTCTAAGAGTTGTCCTGGAACTTGCTTCCCTGGGACAATAACTGTCAGTGATTTGTTCTTCGATCTGTTTTTATTTTTTCCTCTTATAAAAAGTAGAATTGCAGAGTCCTAGGGCATCTACTATTAACCTTTACTAAAACATGTGAAAATAATCTCTAAGGCAGTTGTAACAGTTTATACCTCTCTCAGTAGTTTATAGGATTTCCTGTTTTCAACATCCTTGCTAAATTTTATCAGAGTGTTTAGTGTTTTTTCCCCCAATCTAATGGGTACCAAATTGTATCTTATCGTTATTTTAAATTCTATTTCTTTTGTCGGGTTTTTCGTATATTTACCAGCCATTTGGGCCTGCTGTCTTTCATTTTCTTTGATTACTTTTCCTTTGGGTTGTTTGTTCTTCTTCATCTAAAATAATATACTTATGTTTTGGATATTCAGATTTTGCATTTTATGTATATATTTTTTGCAAATAAGTACTCCTGGCCAGTCGCTAATATTTTCAACTTGTTCATGTCTATTTCTTTTTTTTTAAATATTTTATTTATTTAGTTTTAGAGAAAGAAAAGGGGGAAAGAGAGGAAGAAAAACATCAATATGTGGTTGCCCCTCGCATGCCCCTAACTGGGGACCTTGCCTGCAACCCAGGCATGTGCCCTGACTGGGAATTGAACTGGCGACCCTCTGGTTCACAGCCCGGCACCCAATCCACTAAACCACACCAGCCAGGTGTTCATGTCTATTTCTTATGTAAAGGTTTTTTAAATTATAATTTACTTAATTGTATTGATCTTTTATTTGTTGAGTGTTTTGAGTCTTGTTTAGGAAATTATTTTCTATTTCAATATCACAAACACATATTTCTACATATTTTCTAAATGTTTAAAAGTATTGCTTTTATATTTTCTTACTCTTTGATTTTTATTCGATCTACTTTTATTATTGTTCCTATTTATAGCCAGTATTTAGCACCAGTGGAATAGTTCATTTATCTCCTATTTGTTATAGGTCACATTTGCAGGGCATTTCGTCCTATCCTGTTGGTCAATCTCTGCAGTCATATCACTTTGATTTAATTACCATAGTTTATTAATAAACATTGATATCTGACAAGGCAAGACTTCATCCTTTTTTGTTTTTTCTTCAGAATTATCTTGGCTCTTCTTTATTGGCCCTTTGTTCCTCAATCTGATTTTTTGTGTCATCTTATTAATTTTTCTATAACAGAACTTTGTTGGGATTTTGATTATGGTTATGTTAAATTTATAGACCAATTTGCAAAGAATTTCCATCTTTAAATATTGAGTTGTAATTATTATCGGAGTATATTTTTCCATCTTATCGTGGTTTTTTTTCAAAGTAAGAAAGGTTTTATTTTTAAGACCAAACAAATGACAAAAACACACCCAAATGCAAGTGAGAAAGATCACTGGGTTTTGTTAAAAGAGAAAACCGCACTCAAGTGTCAATGAAAACCAGAGCCATTCAAGAGATGCCCGCTGCTGTGGTAACACAGGTACAACATGTGCTTGTCTAAGAAGTCCTTCTGTGGTGGCGTAAATGTGGGAATACATGACAAGAGTGAAGCTGTATACAAGGCAGAACAGCAGGTGGGTGAAAGCTTCCAGACCTTTATTCTAATGCACTCTGGTTCTGCTTTGGGGAATTAAAGTAAGCAGCAGGTCACCTCCCAAAGAACTTTACTGTCAAAGAACACTTGCAAAAGTCTAAAATAGATTTGAGGTTGTAACTAAAGTTATACAGGGAGGTCAGTAAGGAAAAACAGCTTGTATTCTCAAAAACCAGGTTTCACATGATTGCAGGCACTAAATCTAGTTAGGTCTGCTTGCATTAGAAAAGAAGAGAATCATCTTAATAAAGGCTGGTCTTTTTCCTGATGTGTAGGGACTCTTGCTCTTTGACTTTTCTGTCTCCATCCCCATCAGCTTTATCAAACCTTCTCTGCAGCTCCTCCCTCATCAATGAGGCTCTCACCTAACTCCTTGGCTAACAGTTTTAGATTGTCAAACGGTATTGTCCCAGTTTCATCATCATCAAAGAGCTTGAAAGTTTTCAGGATTTCTTCTTTGGTACCTTTCTCAGACATTTTCTGAGTCATCACAGTAAAAAAGTCAGCAAAGTTCATTTTTCCTGTCCTTTCCTTATCAATTTCACTTATCGTTTTCTTAATCTCTTCTTTCTTGGGTTCAAAGCCCAGCGCCCTTATTGCCACCTGAAGTTCCTTAACATCCATAGTGCCATTTGCATCAGTATTGAAGAGATGAAAAGCTTGCCAGATTTCTGTATCTGCTCTGCAGTAAGCGCCCGCTTAGGACTCACTCAGCCCTTTCTTGCTGGGCAGTCTGATGCCTTGTTTGCCTTCTAAAAGTTAGAAGCCTCAGACCCAAGACTCTGCTGCTCATTGCTATGGCAACCGACATACACACCAACTGGGCGCAGCTTCCGTCGCCCCCTCATGTTTTGTTTTATATATTTCAATAGTTTTATAATTTCCTCCATAAAGGTTTCATCCTTTAAGTTAGTTTTATTCTTAGGAATTTATAGTTTAGGTTTCTTTTGTTTTATTTTAAATAACTAGAATGATAAAAACTTACAATGTTTATCTGTAAACATTTTTAATGCCTCAGGGACATCATCATGGATTTTGGTTGCATTTCTAATAAATATCTAATTTAATATAGTGCTGGTTGTTGCCTTGGAATTTGCTTTCCAGGGAAAATAACTGACACGAATTAGGTTTTAGATTATTGTCTTTTTTTATTTCTTCATATAGTTGTGCAGCAAGTAGAATGCATTGTGTGTATTTCCTAGACAATGACTGAAATACTGAAGAAACCCTCCTTTCTAAATGGTATTTCTTATCTTTATAAAATTACCACTTGGTCACATTTATAATCATCTGCCTTGACTTAACAATTTTTTAAAATATTATTTGACATTGCAGTGTTCCTGATGGCCTCAGGGAAAACTTTGATTATGTATAAATATTTATTAGGCCTTAAGGGTTTTGGAGATAGACATGTATTAAGCATTATTGGCACTATCATTATCAGCTAACATAGTACCAGGCATAGAATGGATATTCAGTATGGGTATAATTAACAACTATGGTATTATTTTTGGAATATTAGAACATGATCTGTTTATAAAAAACTTTTTAATGTTTGACATTTATTGGAATTCTAAATAAATAACAGTAAAAAAATCCATCTTTAAGTTATTTATTTTATTTAAAAGTATTACATACCGAATTCATTGATGGATCTGTTTTTCATCATTCAATCATATTACTGATGCAATTTTATATTTAGAATAACAACAAAATTTGTAGGTAGAACCAATCTGCCAAGAAAAGCAGGAAAATTAACAAACATTTCAGTGATTTTTAAGTCTTCTTTGGGGTAACTACCACAGTTACTGAGTACAGTGAGCTACTGCGTGGTTCATATGCCCTTCGCTTGGCTTGCTCCCATGGGCCCCTATCTTACTAGCCTTCAGGCAATATCACCCTACACACTTACTAACATGTGCTGCCAAGCTGACCCATGTCTTATGTGTGTCTCGGGGAGAATGAGGCTGTTGGAGGTGAGACCTAAAGGTACAGGCATGATATGCTCCACGCTGCAGAACTGCCTCTCTTTATCGTTGACTCACGCCATGCAGGGTCCACTGCTCACCTCCCCAGCATCATTTCTAATATCACTTCCAATTGCTGCCATTGCAGTCCTCCAATTGTCCTGTTTCTTGTTTCTTCTGCCTCTTACCACTTCTGGCTCACTTCCCATCCTTGCATGGAGGGGTAGGCATTTTACAGACAACTCCTGTCAATCAGAGCATGACAACCATTCAAAGCCCTTTGGGTTTAATCTTTGGAGCATCAGATCCTCTTGACAATATGTCTCTTTTCCTCAGCTCCCAGGGAGGCTACTTTTCACTCTTAAATGGGTTACATTGCAACCCTGCTTACTTTTGGACCAGCAGACATGAGAGAAAGTTGACATTCTGGAAGGCTGGTACCTGGATGACTAAATTTTACTGTGAGGGTGAATTTGAAGGGCACTTACCCAAACTCTTGCGGGCCATCTTGAAGGCTGGTTAATCTAACAACCAAAGCTGGGATGCAGAATACATTAAAAATTGTTTTTAAAATTCAGTATTTCTCACAAAGTGGGTACATCTATTTCCTTTTCTCTCAGTTTCCTAGAGCTGCTGTAATAAGGTAAGGTACCACAAACTGGGTCGCTTCAAACAACAGAAATGTATTCTCTCACAGTTCCAGAGGCTAGACGTCCAACATCAAGGTGTTGGCAAGGCCACGATCCCTCTGAAACCTGGAGGGGATAATCCTTCCTTGCCCTTTCCTAGCTTCTGGTGGATTGCCGGCAATCTTTGGTGTCCCCTGACTTGCAGCTTTAATAGTTCAGTCTCTGCCTCTGTCCCCATACCATGTCCTCCCCTGAGTGTCTGTTTTCTGGTCTCTTCTCTTCTCATAAGAACACCAGTCAGATTGGATCAGGGCACACCCTAGTTCAATATGACCTCATCCTAACTTGATTACATTTATACAGAGTCTCTCTTTACAGATAAGATCACAATCATAGGTGCTGGAGGTTAGGACCATATCTTTTGGGAGGGGGGCGCAGTTCAACCCATAACACACCATTTCCCCATGCTGAGCATGGTGACATAGGGATGCAGATTGGAAGATGTGTTGTGTGATTTTCTTTTTTTAGGTGTATGTCAGGGAGCAACTTTTTTCTTTCCTAGCCCATTCATTATCTTCTTACTCCCCTGTCCCCAATATAGTCTCTCTTCATAATTTATGATTAGAAAACGGAAAGAGGTAATTTTTTTTTAAAAATCAATGTTTGAAAATACAGTTTTAGTCTATGGGGAAATAACCCAGCTCTTCCAAAAGACTCATGCTTTATTGTTCAGGCCTTTGTAATTTCCAAAGGAGGTTGATTTTATTTTTAGAAAATTGACAAGTTTGAAGACAAAAAGAATAATATTATGCAAGGTTTATTTTAAGATGTTTGTTATTAGGGCCAATTTAAAATATTTATTATGATACTACTTGATCAAGTCCCCTATGTTGATTGGTCCTTTCTCTGTTATCCAGAATAATGAAAAAAAAAATAAGATTTCATTTAATAGAGTTATGCTATGTTTATTAAAGAGACTAATATTTTTAAAGATTGGAGATAAATACAGCGCAATCAATTTAAAAATTATACTCATTGAGCTCAATTTGATACTTAATTGAGGATTTAAAAGACAGACTATTATTTAGAATAACTAAAATTGTGTAACCTAGCTTCCACAGCTAAGGGAATGCAAAGTAGTTTAGACAAGCAGAGCTTATACTGACCATGAAAAAAACTGTAGGCGGGTGATGGGCAGAGAAAGCAGGACAAGGGTATGAAGGCAGAAAGTAGAGTGTCACGCTTTAGTAAATGCTAGAAGGTTTTCCACGCCAAAGTGAAGTATAAACTAAAGCAGTAAGAGGCTATGTCTGAATAACGGATAAGGGGGAAGGTGATCGGTAGAGTCCTTTACAACCATATATTACAGTTCTTGATCTAATGTAAGAACATATCTGATCAATGATTATAATAGGCCTTGATTCTCACGATACCGCTAACGGCAGTTTTTGCTGCTCTGCATGGGATGGTTAGAGTATAAGCATAGAAACTGGGGACTGACTCTGTACTACTGTAAAGTTTTGGGTGTTATGCTAAGAGTTTTGGTTAGGATAATGGCTTTGGAAATTGCAGGGGCTGTGTAATTTTAAAATACTTATGAGATCAAATTGATAGTACTTTGACATGAATTCCATTTAGAATCTAAATTTTAGATGATGACAAGGTTAGACGTTGAAATCACATGTCTGCTGGTAAGATAGACTGTCACTGCTGATATTATGTATAAGGTGACAGAGACTACAAGCCATAAAACCATTATTAGACATCTTTCTATAAAATATACTATAAGTGACTACTACTTCTGCAGTGTCACTACCACTATTGGTATTAATACTTGGTACCATTCTGTATTATTTACTATGGGCTAGCTACAAACTAGGCTACGTTATTTATGCATATCATTTCATTAATCTTTTACATTCATTCTCTCCTGCATCTCAGTCTTTCTTCATGATATATCCATTTTCGTGGTTCCTTTAGTAGAGGTGCTTGGCATTAAGCTGTCTCATATTTTTCTGAAACTGTCATTTTTCTCTTACTTTAAATATTTTAGCTATGTGTACATTTATAGTTTGTGTGCTTTTTTTCAACATGTTGAAGATGTTATGGCCTGTCTTTTTGCTTGCATTTTGCCATTGAGAAGGATGCTGTCAATATAATTTGTCATTATATTGTTGTTCTGTCTTTCTAGCTAAACTAAGATCTTTCTGTGAGACTTCCATTGTGTTCAGTTTTACTATGAAGTGATCAAGTGTGGACTTTTTATTTACCTTGGTTGGCTTATGTTGGGCTTCCTGAATCAGAATATTCATGCATTTATTGAAATCTGGAACATTCTCAGCCATGACCACACAAGAACTGGCTCTATTTCATTCTCTTTATCCTTTTATTTTCAACTCTGATTAGACTTATGTTAGAAAATTTCCCTATGTTCTCTATGCATCTATTTTGATTATATATAATTTCTTTGATTATATGGCCTTTTATTGTGTTTTGTTTTGGTTAATTTCTTCAGCTGTCTTCCACTTCACTGATTTTATGAGTTGTAGCTAATCTATTATTTAATCCATCCTTGGAGATTTAATTTTTGTTATTTAAAGAAAAATATTTGGCTCAGAGCATCATTTGTATTTTCAAATTTATATTCCAGCTTCTATAAATACTTTAAATATTTATTGTATATTTTATATATTATAGTTCCATTATCTGAAGTTCTTTAATTATTAATTTCTTTAATTACCAAGTTCTTTAAGATCATTATTCTGCCACACAGCATGTCTATAGTGTTCTGTATTTGAAATGTATACTCTTTTTTATGAAGCCTTATTTGAGAGAGTCCTGTGCTTCCTTCCAAAAAACATTTGATTTTGCCTCTGACAGCGACCCCCAGATACCATCATTCTGAAACTATTTTTAAAATAATGTCCCTGATCTTACTTCCCAGTGTATTCTGGTAGTATAAATGAGTTACTTACAAATACATGAGGATCGCATGCTGGTTATAGAATAACATTAATTATAAAGAAGACTACTTGATTTCTTAAAACTGGTATAGACAAGTTTTATTTGTTTGTTTGCTTTTACCATTTCTGTTTTCCAAGGGACACATACTATTTTTCTAGTTAATAGTTTCACTGACAAAACACCTTAAGAATCCAAATGTTATTTTGTGTGGACATGACAGTTCCACTCCTTGTGAGGGTCAAGACACTCTTCTTTCCCAAGTGTAGTCAATAAAACTGGCTTCTTAACTATTGAGATTAAAAATAACTCTAAGATTGTTAATACTTCAGAATCAGTTTACCATTTCGATTTCAAGGCTGCAATTTTTTCCCCCTCAGGGATTGCCCATTTATAAGAATTTTTACTGTGTTTCACATGCATTCACACATGTCTTAGAGACACATCGTTTGCTATTCAGTCTTTCACATCCTCTCATTTCATTTTTTTCCACTAGATTTTTGGCTTGTGATTTTCCACATGGCTTGTGATTTTACTCATTTTAATGATGAATCTTAGAAAGGTTAAGTAATTTTCACAAAGAAGGTCACACAAGGAAAAAATATGTCTGAACTGGAACTTAAGCTCCAGAAGTCTGAACCCAGATTCTTCGCTGGTATGTTTTCAGAGACAAAACACAATTATTTTAGGAGCTTGTCCTACTGATAATGTATTACTTAATACTTTGCTAGAAGAGTATGAATAGTATTAATAATGTTTTTACTTTTATTTTTAGTTGCCGTATGCAAAGGTTAATAAGCCTAAGACTCAGAGGAGCCACAAGTTCTATTTCAAGGCAGCTAATAGATAATATCAAATTAGCAGTGGGAGATGCTAAATATGTACTTTTTAAGAAGATGGGGATTCAAAAGGATTAAATCTGTCATGTGATGAAGTATTAGTTATTCTTTGTTGCTTCTTTTGCTTTATAATTGTTGGGCATACATGTGCATAATAGGTTTAAAGCAAACTAATCTTTAGAAATGATTATTGATTTCTTATTCTTATCAGGTGTGCTTTTATTTATCTATTTCCCCCAAAGTTGCAGGTCTTTTAATTTTTTAATTGAATTTGTTAGGATTACATTGGTTAGTAAAATTATATAGATTTCAGGTGTTCAGTCCTCTAGTACATCATCTGCATTTCATATTGTATATTTCCCACCGATGTCACGTGTCCTTCCATCACCACTTATCCCCCTCTCACACCTCTCCCAGCCCCCCATGTCCCTCTGGTAATGACCATTCTATTGTCTGTCTATGAGGGTTTTTTTTTTAATGAATTCCTTAAAAAAGTGTATTCTTTTCATGCGCAGTCAGCAGCCCTTCAGATGTATCCGTAGTCCTAATGAAGAAATGTCGACTGGAGGGGGATTTATGCCCAACAGTCTGAAATAAGTCATGTGTTCACATACTTTTGGACTGTTGGCTATTTTCAGGTTTAAGAAGTTTCTAAAGTTGTCTCTAAATTAGGAACAAAAGGAGTTGGAATTGATCACATGATAGCCACAGTTTTGTTAGTTGAACATCTTTGAATCAAGACATGCGTAAGTGCTTAGATGTCTGATTTTACAATGAGAGACAAGGGTTTTCTTCTGTTTCTATATCCTTCCTACTTTATTTACCCCCTCATGATTTTTTTGTTTAAATATTGTCCTAGTTCATTAAAATTAGGGTACATGAGGGCATGATTTTAGTGTCAAGTTTGATTTTAAAGATCAGTTTCACAATATTGCCACAGCATAATTAAAGACATGTACATTTGCCATCAGTGTTTTAACCATATTATTGTTGTTATAACCATATTGTTGTTACTGTTTTTTTGTATTGTTTTGCTTGACATATAACCATGCACATTTTCTTAGAATTAGTTAAATCCCAAAATCGTAGTTAGATTTTCTAGGTTAAAATCTTCATTCTGGTACCTAGTTATTTTAGCCTTTGCCCAATTAATTAATCTTTATTTGACTCAGTCTTCTTATCTGTAAAGCAGGAATTTTATGGATACCTCACTGAATTTTCATGAGGGTTAGAGGACTAAATGCAGTGCTCAGAACGGTATGTGGCCCTGAATAGGCGTTATGTCAGGATTAGCCATGATCCCTATTGCTATCGTTGATGTTGTCATCACTACACTGTCTTTTAGATTTTTTTTTTTTACCAGTAGACCCTTGGCTTAGAACATCAAGGTTCATAAAACCACAAACTTTAAATCAGCAGCCTTAGATTCAAATCCTAGAGTGAAAGCTGACCGTGGACAAATGGATAAATGTTTTTAAGCTAAGCCGTACTTTCTTTTATCATAGAAATGGAGACAGTGTTGTCCATCTGATTGGAAGATCATGTACGTAAAGTGCTTAGCATTGTGCCTGGTACATGGTAAGCATTTTATAAATAATAGTTGTTATTGTGTTTTGCGTTAGTTTCCAAAATTGGAAAGGGTTCTTGACATCATGCAGTCCCTGTTCTTAGTCTCAGGGAAAGAAGGAGATGAGCTGAAGGTAGCTAGAAGTGAGAGGTGAAATTAATTACGCTGAAGTGATACACACAGAGTAGGACAAAGAGCTTTTTGCAATACTGCCATTTTTGGAAATGATCTCAATCTGCATCTGTTGATTATTGAAAATTAGTAGATTTGGAGATTCTCAAATGTAATTAAAATGTGTAGCAGCACAGGAAGCAAAAGAAGCCTTAAGGCTAAATTCTGTAAATGGTTCCATTTACTGGTTTTGCCAGCTCCTCATGCTAAAGGTGTGACTGAGGTATTTAAATAGGGCACACTTGGTGGGAGTTTATGTGACAAGCTTTTGCATGTTCATGCATTTATACCTGAAATGATTCTTTAATTCAGAACTATGTGAAGATAGCAAATCGATCTATTAAAAATTATTGGATCTACAATCTTTCTTGAGAATTAAATGCAGTGGACCGACAGTTGTTTCTATAAGGCATCCTGGAAAGGGTGCATGGTAGGTTCATACAGGCCTCTTTTTCCATCTTAGTAACAGCCCTGGACCCAGGAAGCCAACTGGTGACCTCTGCGTGGGCTCGGACTGAATTAGCCTGGGCTGCCATTGTCTCCTGTCCAATGGGCCTGGATGACTTACTTCTTATTTCATAAATACTATCTGGAGGTGGCTTAAAAGTTTGCATGTTAAGCGCAAGTAATGCTCCGTAATGCTTTGGTTCTCCGCCTCTTAAATAGATTCTTTGTGCCTACAGGTTCTCTGACATCAGTAGTCTCTTCTCCAACCTTTCCTTTAAGCTTCTTTTGGTGTGAAGATCAACCTCCCTTCATTGTTCAAAACTAGTTCTCATACTTACCCCAGACAGCTCCCAGCAGTGCCCCAGGGCCATGGCTGCTCAACCATTCTATCTCCATAATATGCAAGCGATGTAAGAATTAAACATCATGTATCAATAGTTACTTTAAAATTCCATGTTAGTGTATTAATTATTATGTTTTCATGCAGAGTGGGATACTAACTTCAGCATGATCAGAATATGCTCTCTCTACAGGCAGACCTACAGGGGATGTTAAATTAATACTCTCAACATGAGTTTATTAATTCGTTGCAAGTAATATGTTTACTAAGGGACTGGACACTTACCTTTACCAGCAAGGGCACAGGGGACAATTTTTCAAGTTATTTATTACAGGTTTCTTCTTATGCTTTAAAAGAAATAAGCACTAAGAAGCGCAGAATGGGCCCCACTTTGCTTGGGAGCAGCCTGCAGAGAGCATGGAGACCGAGGCCGACCCTGGAGCCGAGGCTGGGTCTGACTGACCAAAGAGTGTCTGAAAAGAAGGCATTTATCCTACTGCTTTTCAGTTTAACAATTGATTTATTGCTTTAAATTTTTGTGTTCTTTATAAGAAATGATGTGTGGAGGTTGAAGAACAAACAGTGAGCATATTATTTGGAAATTTAATTAGCATACTTTTAAAAAATAATTTTGTCCTATGTTTCCTGACGTGTTGGACAACTTACATTATTTCAACAGAGGTAGTGGATCATACTTCCAATGGAAGTAAAGAAAGGTTAAAATTCACTGATTTCCTGAAATCTTTTTTTGTCTCTCTATTATTCCCTCCAATTTCATAAAACTGGTGTGATAAGGTGGGATTTTTTTCCTTTGGAAATCTTAGAGAAAACTGAATCACCCATGGGAAAAGGGTCCTAGAACCCTCAAAGCCACTTTTCATTCAAAGCTTGATGTAAAGAGGATAGAGAGAGATGCTGAAATCTCACTGTTGATCCAGACCTGCCCAGTATGGGACCAAGGAACTGATTAACGTTGAGCAGTGCATTTGTCTGGGACATTCTCACCTGTCTTTTGCCCTTTATCAGTCTACCAGGGAGCTTGGTGGTGGTGGCAGCGGGGGGCAGCATGTCGCTGGTCTCTGCCATCTCTCAGAGATATGGCTAAAGCTACCCATTAAAGGAATAAAGATAAGTATCAAGAACCTTACATGCCCTGCTCAAGGTCATGCAGCCAACTAGGGACAGAGTTCAGACCAGAAGCTGGGACTGACTGTTGACTCTGAGTTTTATTTGCTACAATTTACCACTGTCGTTAATGTTTTTAGTAGCTTGTTTTTGATATGATTTCACAAATACACAACTGACTGTCCCCAAGTTAGTCTGTATATGTAATATGTAGACTATAATATATTATACATTATAATATATGATTACATTATAATATAATATAATGTAAGCCTTTTTATACCCATTCAGATGTCTTGATACTCTGTTTATGTACAAATATATTTGTAAGTTAATATGGTATTTCAAAGTTGTCATTAGTACTACTAAAAAATACTTGCATCATTGATTTCATATTAGCTAACATATAAATGCAAAGAAAAACAGATAGGATGTATAAATAAAGGCACCATGTAGGCTACAGATAAATAAACTATGCTTGAAATTGCTGTACTGTATAATAGAAAGGCAACTTTTTCTAAAGTAGTCTCTGGCTAAATGAAAACACAGGAACAATTCTCATAATGAGAAGAGTTGATTATGGATAGAAAACTCTTCCACACATTTTTAAAACTAGAAAGAAAGCAAAAAAATGTTCTAAGTAATTGGTGTTATGAACCTGGTAAATGGTGCTATAAAATTACAGCTCAGTTAAGTTACGTACACGGAGAAAACTGATTTTTTTTACTGGTTTGAAAGTGAAAAAAACAGAATGACCAGATTTTAGGATTTGAATGACATAGTCTGCTTCAATTTCTTACAATAGACTTTCTTTAATTTTATATTTGATACAGTGTACTTATTTCAGAAACACTTTCATTGCACAATAAAATTTACATGTTCGATATTTTTCTTAATAAAAATTTTGTCATATTGGCTTCTATATTTATCTTCTGTCCTCCATTTTTCTCTGTGCTTAGCATGTTACTGTTTATTGTTTCCAAGTTTATGGTATTCAACTGTATTGGAGCCCAGGACAATAATCACCTTTTTGTGTAATATGACTCTTGTTGTTGTACATTTAACTGGTCTTTGTGAAGACATCGTTTCTGAAGTATGCCATATTGCAGCTTTATAATTTTTCTGGCCACAGCAATGCAAAATTACGTTATACCCTCTCCTCCCAACTCAGGAAAAGGCTACAGCTGAAATAATTAAAATCCATATGCTTAATGATCTGTGCCTTCTGCAAGGTGGCACATTACTGTCTCTAACGATGTTTAATAGCATATAACATTCAGTACACTTAATCATCAATGACTGACATTTGTAGTACATTTGCATACTGAACATATCTTGTTATGGGGAAATTTGCTTTGGGACAGTTTCAGTTACTCACCTTGATAAAGAATCGTGGGCCTGACCAAGTGAGGATACACCTTTGTCTTCAGAGCAGCTCTAGCCCCTGAGTCAGGGCTGAAACAAGGTCATACGGTTATTTGGGGATTTTATTAGCTGAGGAGGAAGTTTTAATTTGCTGGTGTCACATCTCTCTTTGTTAGTCTCCTAGCCACTCTGGGGCTCTGGCCAGAGGCCCTAATACAGATGTAAGGAAACTGGGATCCTGGCCTCACCTGGCCACCTGACCTCCACCCAGCAGATCATTCTCCACTTGGCTTCTGTGTCTTTAATCTGTGAGAGGAGAGTGAATCGTTGAATGATGCGTGAGGGGGGCCCACTCATGTTGGAAATTCTCCGGTCTCACAGTCACTTAAGAGACAGTGGACTCATCAGCCTTCTCTCATTTCTCATGTAACGTCACATGTGCTCGAAGATCTCCTTGGAGAAACAAAGAAAGAGAAGAGTCCTCAACCAAAGATCACCCTTGGCGGAAAGACAGAGGAAAGAGCAACATTCTCATTTTATAATATTTTCATGGTTTTGATGTGGTTTCCATGATATGGGCTTGAAAAGAAAAGCATATAATGCTGTCTTCTGCATTTCACATATTTAGACTAGAGATATCTTGCTGTTTGGTAACAGAAGCATCTGAGCTATTCAGTGTGAGAAATGAGACGGTCTGCACGAGGCGGCTTACTTAATGCAGGTTTTGCTTGAGAAAATACGCGAATGACTTCATCATCCCTGAGCCTCCGACAATTTTGATTGTCCATCTTTTCCCCTAATCGTGGGCTTGAGTCCTAACCACCCTGGGGTGAAATGCATACATTGCTCTCTCAAATCTTGATTGCTTCCAAAAGCAGTTCAACAGTTCTTTTCTCTTGATAGCAAAACTAAGGAGAAACAAAGGAGTTGCTTACTTCTACAAGCACTTGCCTTTCTCAGAGCTGCTGCTTCCAGACCGCTTGCTGAACTTACAAGTCCAATTAAAAAAAAAAGAGGAAGAAAATATTCAAATTATTATTCCATTGTGAAGCGTGTAGCTTTCAGGGTTTCTTCTGTATGTTCTCCCTGCTTCAGCATTAATTTGCTGTGTTTTAAAACGTAAGGTACCAGGCAGGCCTTCCTCCGCTCCTCCCAAAAGTTAAGTAAATGCACCTTGTCAAATATATGTTAAAAACTTGGAATAAAGAAATCAATATGCTACAGTTATGGTCCCAACTCTGACCACGCTTACAATCTTGGGAAAGGGGTGAAGATGGAAATGTATTGAATATGTAGGCACAGACAGTCATAAATCAGCCCTGACAGGAGATAAGAGGGAGTGGTGGAACCTGAGAATATTTGGAGAAATGTCTTTGTTTATTTAGCTTCCCTCCTTCCTTCCTTCCTTCCTTCCTTCCTTCCTTCCTTCCTTCCTTCCTTCCTTCCTTCCTTCCTTCCTTCTTTCCTTTCTTCCTTCCTTCCTTCCTTCCCTCTTTCCTCCCTTCTTTCCTCCCTCCCTCCTTACCTCCCTCTTTACCTTTCTTCCTTTCTCTCTCCTTCCCCCTCTCCCTTCTTTCCTTACAATAGTCCACTAACCAAATAAAACAATATACACGTTTTCAACTCATAATATAGGTCCAGACAGAGATGTAAACAGATAATTTTAATACAGTAAGCAGAATTTTAAAATATTTCTAAAGCACTCTTGTTAAGACCGTAGACTCTAGAGCCAGATTGGCTTTGAATTCTGGCCCCACCAGAATCACTGACCAGCTGTTTGACCTTAGCTAAGTAATCTTCCCTTTCTCTTTTCTGTTTCCTTTGGTGTAAATGGTGACAATGGAAGTGTTTATTTTATTGAGCAGTAATTGAATTAAACCATGTAAAACTATTGGAACAGACCTTAGCACACTGTGAATTCTAAATAAAAGGGAACTTATTAGGAATGAGATCAGAGAGCACATATTAAGATATTAACTGCAAATAGACAAAACCTAATAGAATCTTCAAATGAAAGAAAACTTGAATCACCTTGTGGGGTGCCATACTCTTGGTGCTGGAATCAACCTCAAACAGGATATTCCTCAGTGTTTGCTAATGTGGTGAGTTCAGAGGTCCCTGGCTTTATCAACACCTGCTCAAGCAATCCTTTCCTGTGTATGACCCAATTCTGCGTGATTCTTATCAAAGAAGTGCTCACCTGTGTCTTCTGAAAAGGAACCAAGAGACATGATGTAATGTCTCTGATAACATTGTAACTTCTGTGGCATTTTCCACATTGACCATTCATTTAACATTTTAGTCTGCTTTATCTCAAATGAACATAAGTATTTTCCCACCATGCCTTGAAAATTAGCTAACTATAGCAGTAAGTGGCTTTCAAGCATTGCATTGCCTTATAATACTCTACAGCATAATCAAAATGATAAAGCATTCAGGAGATGTCCACTGACTACTCAATTATCATCTTGAAATTTGCTTATTCCTGCACTGGCTTTGGGAGTGTGTGGCTCAGTGATGATGCACTTTAGGGAACAGAACTAGCCAAGACTTTGCAAAACTGTGGTCAGGTATTATATCCCACTAATCTTGTTTTCTTTAAAAATATATTGCATTTTCCTGCATTGCTGTACAGGATCTATTTCTCGGTATCTTTTAAGATTTGTACCGTGAGGGAAATATGTGTGAAAAAGGTTCTGAGGCAGGCATAGGATATTGTGAAAAGGAGACAAACCTTTGCTAAAAGGATTGAAACTTCTCACTCTTTTTCTCTCATCTGCTCTAGGGACCCTGTAATGAGGGAAATTATAAGAATGTTAATTATTATATGACATATAATTTCTGTAATTGGGCAAAGAAAAATATATGTAATTAGATGAAGAATATGCACTTATAATGTTTCTACTACAGTATAACTACCATTTAAAAACATAGGCATAGAGAACTTTCTAGAAGACAGCTCATCAAGTGTTCCCTGGTGGTTGTCTTTGGTTCTTGGAATAGTGTATGCTATTTGGTTCTCTTTAATTGTCTGTTTTTTTCAGTTTTCAAAAGGAACAATCTTTATTTTCTAATCAAAATGTTGACAATGTAAATTGCCACACGAAGTATGATAGGTACATTGTAATATTCCTACCTGGCTTCATATGTCTTAATCTACTCTAGTTCTGGTTATTTCATCCCATTGGCTCTGTGGCTTGCATTTTTCTTCATTTCCTTTCTCCTTGTAGTTCTTCCATCTTTTACTAGGGGACAAGCCCAGAGCCTGCCATTGCTGAAAGAGGGCAAAGACAGCCCAAATTAAACCCTCATCGGCATCTATAAACTTTGACTTTCCGAGCTTTCCATTCCTTCACTCTGCCTTCTCTGAACCTAGCTTTTTCCTCACTTCTCACAGTCTTTCAGTAGTTCATTTGCCAAGTATTTAAAGATTGCTTACCTTGAATGCAGGGTTGACCATCGAAGGATGAGACCTATGACATTCATGTCATTGGCTCATGATCTACTTCCTAGATGACTTGTCTGCTCCTGAGACTCTGTCCTCTACATGTTATTCCTCTTTTTTATTTATTATTACCATCCTGCTTCATTCCACGTTTGAGTTGATAGTACCTCAAGTTTATGAAAAATGACCTATGCATCCTAATGCCTTTAGGGTAGCATAAGAGCCAGAACACTCACTGATTTGAAAACCAAGTGCTAGCCCCATATTTGGGGTGGGGATGTATAATCTGACTTAAAGCAATAAGCGATAAGCATATTTCGGGCAAATGTTTTCCTGCTTTTAAGTTATTATGTGCATGAGGAGTGAAATCACCAAAAAATATACTTTCATCCTATAACCAGTTCACCAACAATTCTTATACTAGGAGGATTTGCTGTGATAGTGGTACCAGTGGCATTAATGATAATAATGCATCCTCTCTAACCTGTATCCCTAAATTACCATCCATAAGGCAGCTCATTTCACCCCTAATTTACAGCTGAGGGGACTGAAACACAAAGGCTGATTCATTGCCAAGCTCACACACATATCTATTAATAGTTGGGGTGAAGCTGAGATGTGATCCTAGGTCTTTGTGACTTTAACCATATTTCTAAATCCTTGAGTTTATCCTTGAGAGAGAGAGAGAGAGAGAGAGAGAGAGAATACTTATATAATAAACTTTTATATAGAAGCATATACATATATTGCTGTTATTTCCCTTCCGTCACTTATTAGGAGATATTAACTTTTTTTATTTCCAGCAGAGGTAAGTTGCTTGAGCAGCGCAAAGCTTTATCACAGAAACAGCGCTCTGAGCTTAGGTCTATAATCACAAAAAGAAGATGGAATACAACAGTAGCTATAAAAGAAGCAGGTGGATCTGGATCTGTTATCCTCCCTTCACTGCTCCCTTGCCTCTCCTATACATGCATGCTATTTCATAGCTAAAAGTTTTGGTACTATAGGAAAAACAATTTCCCTGGGAAAATAGCTGATTTTATGCTGATAAACTCACTTATCATTTTGTAAAATAGATTTATGTTTTAATTCAGTAATCCTAAAACTATAGGGGTATAAAACTCATTGAAATTATGGCCAACTTTGGATTGCCTTTCCTTTTAAATCTGTAATAACATGACACTACTTATCTCTGCTTAAAATGAGTTTTTAGTTTTAATTTAAATCGAATGGAATCACCTATTTATCTTTGAAAAATCTCAGAATTTAGCATGAGATTTCTCTTTTCAGAGTCACATTTATTAATGTGGCTCTTCTCTCTCTTTCTCCCTCTCTCTCTCTTTCAGGTTTACTCGTATCTCCTGAACTTCTTTCAGGGGTGCCTTCTGCTGTGGGCCTCAAGTTGAGAGCTCTTTACTCATACGTGGCACCCACTGTCTTTGAAGCAATATTGCTGACCAAATAAATGGTCAGAACCTGAAGTGCCATTATAATGACTCTTTACATGGAAACTCGAACTTGAAAATTAGTTGGATTAGGCATGGTTCCTCCACACGCTGGGAGGAGGTGCCTTTGTTCTGAGAGTTGCCCTATGGGAGTGCCACTATTACTCAAGCCATGGCTCAGGTAAATTTAACCTGCAGAATTTGGGATCACCCACATAGCTCCCTAGCTTCATGTGCAGAATACTGTAAATCTCCCCCTTCTTTTTTTAAAGATTTTATTTATTTTATTTTTAGAGAAAGTGGAAGGGAGGGAGAGAAATATCCATGTGCTAGAGAAACATCACTTGGTTGCCTCTCGCACACCCCCAAGTGAGGACCGGGCCAGCAACCCAGGCTTGTGCCCTGACTGAGAATCAAACCAACGAGGTTTTGCTTTGCAGGGTGATTCCCAGCCCACTGAGCCACACCAGTCAGAGCAACCTCCCCTGTCTTTAAATAAATAAATTCATTCCACTTAATCATTTATCTGTGGTGACCCTCTCCATATTTCATTAGGTTTGCCTTGGTGTGTAGTGTTCTTTCTCGCTGCTCTGTACAGAGTGGGAATGAGCTAGCCTTCTTCTCCAGACAACATAGCAGTCGGCTAATGAGTCTTTCCTGGGAAGCAGCGGCGGATGTAGAGATTTATGTAAATCTGTGACAGGGGTGGGACACTTGGATTGAATATGTATCTTCTAACTGCCAGCCTCTATCTTAAAAGTTTATTTAGTCCTCTAGGGCCATGCATCTTGAAAATTCACTATTGTGCCAACGTGGTAATGGATTTTTAAGTTTCTCCCTGTCCCTTGATGTATATCAAGCTATTTGTGCATAGGCATAAAGAATAAGCTGGTTAGCAATATACTCATTATAGATGGTAGTCTCTTTTAAAAATCCAGCAGTACCATATATTTCCTTACGTGCCCACATTTCCCAAGTACTCGTATAAAAGTATCACTGCAAGGGTTTAAATAACTAACTCTAACTGAGAAAATTACATTATATTCTGATCTACCTGTAAAATGGAAAGAGGGGTATGTGTGTGTGTGTGTTTTAATTCCCCTTGTTTCTTAGGATAAATTATGGGACACACATAATGACATAATTGACTTTATTTAAATGAGCTAGGTCTTGATTAATAGATGACAAGTAATCAGTTCTATAGAGAAAATATTGAATGAATTGTTTTACCTTAAATGAAATAATCAGTCATATTAATTCTACTCTTCTAGCTTATCGAAGGTTTTCTGCCCCTGTGTAAACTCTGCTGTGTGAACTTCTTCATGCTTCTCCCAGCCTTCTCTGTCCCAGCTGGCTATCCACCCCACTGACATGGGAGCCGTGTCATCCGAGTTCATGATCTCTTTTTCATTCCCACTCCTGGGGTCTCTTTGTGCAAATACGTACCTGTCAACTGTATTGTGTCAGTGTTCACCACCAACTTCCCCTTCTCTGCCTCTGTTGTTCACGCCGAATCCACCCCCAGATGCGTTGTTTCTCTAACACAGCTTTCATTACTACTCCCTTCCTCTCTCTAGCACTTTCCTTTGTCCTGGTCCAGGTGCTCATTACAGCTCTCTCAGGTTACAGCTGCATTTGCCCCGTTAACTGGTTCCTCTGCCCTATCCTTGTCCCCTCCAGTTTATTTTATGTAATGTGGCTAAAGTCAAAATCTATTAATGTCACTTCCCTCCCTGCTGAGGACACAGTCCAGATCTCTCCCACAGCATCCAGGCGTTGGCACCTCTCTTCCCTGTACCCCTTGCTCACTGTGCCTTCCCCGTGACTGGAGTTTCCTCACCCAGTCCAGGTTTCAGAGGCTCGCCCCCAGCTCATCTGTTAAGTTGCCCTTCCCACCTTTGTCTTCCTGGCAGATCTCTTAGTTCTTCCATACCCATCCAAATTGACAGCTTCCCCCCAGACTCACACTAAAGGAGTAAATTACCCGCCTCTCTCTTTTGCCTGTATTTTTAATTATATGTTTGTCATGGCATGTAATCATTGCTTTGTGACTATGAGTTTAGAACCTGTCTCCTTATTAGATTGTGACTCCCTGAGACCAGGGAATTCTCAGTCACCTGTGTAATTCCAGAGCCCAGTAGAAAATCTGATGCAAGTATACGTTTAATAAACATTTGTTGGATTGGTTCAATTGTCTTATAAATGCTCTCTATATTAGAAAATAGGTTTCTAACAGAGTAGTAGAAGACTAGATTTCGGTATCTCTATGGCCTTTGTCTAATTCAATTAAAGATACAGTGTTCATGAAGCCAAAGTCTTAAGTTTCATCCTTCTGCGGAGCAGGCACCTTTGCACCTGAACTGGCAGTAACCTGAACAAGCTACCTAGTAGAAAGCATTGGTTCCCAGAGAAATGAAGAGCGAGAATGATTAAGGTAAAGGCAGATTCATCTCAACTGTTAGACGGAGTGAATTAAATATATTCCTTACTGATGCTAAAAGCAGAATGCTACACTGAACGTGAAATGAGCACCATGTTTTGTCCCTAGGCCCTGTTCCCGTGCACAGATGCAATTGACTCGAAAGGTTCTGCTGTGTCGCAAGTGGCAGAAATGCTACCTGGTCATGGTAGTTTTTCAATGAGAACATTGGTCACCCATCCAGTGACCAGTGTTTGGGATTGCTAGGCTCTGAGCCTCCTGTTTACCCACGTGCTTCCCGTGTTTGCCTTCCAGGTGAGACCATGCGCATCGCCTCTTCGGAGTTTGCGGATGACCCATGCTCATCGGTGAAGCGTGGCACCATGGTGCGAGCGGCAAGGGCTTTGCTATCGGCTGTAACACGTTTACTCATCCTGGCAGACATGGCGGATGTCATGAGACTTTTATCTCATCTGAAAATTGTACGTATGTAGAACTTACCAAATTTTGCTTTATGTGGCAGCAACATTGACCACGTACATGACAGCACTGAACTGTATGAAAGACGTTTCAGTGCTCACTAGATCACTTGGTCACTCCCCCATGTGGCATTACCTCCAAATTTTTCTAATGTTAAAATTATAGTCAATAAGTTATAGAAGACTCACTTGAATTGTTGTCTTTCAAAACACAGGGCTGGGATTTGCCCCTCACTACCCGGAGTGCAAAACTGCATTCATTTAGGCTGCAGAGACCGAGCGTGGCGCTCCTGCCTCGGCTCTGTCTTGATATTCAGAGCAGTGCTGGTCCGCACGGTAGTGTAGACTTGGCCAGCTTCTGGAGAGCTGGCCAAACGACCTCCTGTGCCCATCTTCATATGGATCACATATTCTGCTACCTTCTCCAGCCTTGACCTTATTTATATATATGGATTCTGAGTATCTTAGTCCAGCAGTTAAAAGGAGCCTCATCTCACCTCCCATGGCTAGAATTAATCTTGTCACACCACCCCTGGCATCTGTCATTCCTGGATTGGGTCCGTGGCACTATGCACTTATTGTGCATGACACGTGCCTTGCTTGTCAAGTTTCCTTGGTTCCTATTAACTCTTTTGTTTCCTGATGAAAGTGGAGCTTTACCCAGTTTACAAAGTCTACTGGAACAGGGGCCAAGGCAACATTCCCCATCCTTGACAACTGGGCCTTTCTCTGTCTCCCTAGTTATTGAGTGGTATCCACTTGCAACCAAGACAGTTCAACCATTTGAACTAAGATGAACTTAAGTGCTTATGAGCATGGCTTCTGCCTAGAGTGTCTCTCTCCCATGCCCTCAGTGGACCTTATCCCTAGATAGTTGGTACCAACCCTGGACTTACCTCAGGCCTTAGATGATGGGATGTGAACCATATACTTTCCTTTTTGGGGAGCCAGTCTATTGCTAGCTTAGTTCTCCTAGCTCTGGCCATTCTTGGAATATCACTTCCCCTATTAACCAACCCTCAGGGTCTCATTTTCTTTGCCAGTGGAATAACAATGAGGGGCAGGTGAGATGGAGAATGAATAATAATGAGAGCCTGCTCTCCCCTCACCTGCCATCTCAGGTTTGTTTAGTAATTTCCAAAGAAATTTCCAAAACCACAAGTGTTTTCTGTCAAAAAATCTTGGGCTGGATATTTTATCTGGAGTCCACCCTAATAAATAGCCAAGATTTCTAAGTTATGTGTAAAATTTGCACCTTCCTCAAAGTTCAGCATCTCCAACCTGAGTTCCATGTTCATAAACCACAAATCACTTTATGATTTCTATTACAGGCACCTGAGGAGCAAAGAGACACATAGCAGAACTTGCTGGGGAGTTTTCCTCAGAATTTTCTCAGAAAATAGTTCCTCAAGAGTCAGGGAGGGGTTTTGCAAATAGGATGAAGTGAGCAGTATGAATAGAGTCTTTACCTACTTCAGAGGATATTGAGAGGAAGTAAACATATGCTTAACCATCTGGCCACTGGAGTAAGACAGCCTAGGTTCAATCTTGGTTTGATGTCCACTTGCCTGCTAGCCATGTTGTAACACACCACATAACCTCCTTACGTCTCAGACACTTCCTCTGTTAATATACCCTAATGATAGTACAGCCCTCGGAGTTGTGAGAGGTTCAAATACAGGAAATTCCTATGGAATATGTATCACAAAGTCAGGCACAAAGTACGTGTAGATAAATCCCTAGAACCTCTTGCAGACTGCAGTGTGGGCTGGCTCTCCTCCAGCTCCACCAATGTTATATGCATCGTTTAAACAACAAATAACTTTGTTCTCAACAAATAAGTGTGTTGGAGAAAAAGTTTTTCTTTCCCTCCCTTTCACTTACTTAGTCTTCAAAGGCAACAGTTTAAGATAGATCTTTCCTGAGATGGACACTCTTCCTTTACCAGGGAAAGAACAGGTTTGAGCCTAAAGAAGTTAACTTTATATCCTATGTGTCATTCTCCTGTCTGCTGTGGAAAGCCCTGTTAAGCCAATTTTGGGGAGTGAGGACAGGTTAAACATCTTCCCTGAACTGCTCACGTGTGAAGAGTGCGTGTGGAATCCAGGCCTGTGATGTGATGTAGGGGGCCAGTTGCTGCCTATAATCTTGCTTCTCCACCCACCTTTTTTGACCAGAGCTGTGGGGTGATGATATCCTTGCAGCTTGTCATGGTATCGAGTCAATTGTATTCTCTTCCCGACACAGCAGTTTAAAGTAAGTCAAAAAGGGGGGATTTAGCACAAACCCATGGAAAGGTCAACTCAACAACATCAGGACTGTCAGTAGTGAAATTAAAAATGATTGTACCAGCCTACATTCCCACCAGCAGTGAATGAGTATTCCCTTTTCTCCATAATTTCTTCAACACTTGTTATTACTTGTCTTGTTGATAATGGCCATCCTAAAAGGTGCGAGGTGGTCTCTCATTGTTTTTCGATTTGCATTTCCTTAATAGCTAGTGAACTTGAACATCTTTTCATATGTCTGTTGGACATTTGTATGTCTTCTTGGAAGAGATACAAATGCCTTCTTGGGTATGTCTGTGTGAGTAACCGATATCACCTCAGTAAATTTAATAAATTAAATAAATGATTGTAGACTACATACTTTTTTTTCCTGTTTAATCTTTATTGTATTTTTTCCATTACCATTTAGTGCCCTTATCTCCCCCACCCCTAGCAATCACCACACTGTTGTCCATGTCCATGAGTCCTTTCTCCTTTATGCTCAATCTCTCCACCCCTTTACTTCCACCACTAGCTGTCATCCTGCTCTCCATCTATGAGTCTGTCTCTTTTTTACTTGTTAATTGAGTATGTTCATTAGATTCCACATATGGGTAAAATCATATGGTATTTGTTTTTCTCTGTCTGGCTTGTTTCACTTAGCATACTGTTCTCCAGATCTATCCATACTGCTGCGAAGGATAAAATTTTCTTTTTTATGGCCAAGTAGAATTTCATTGTGTAAATATCCCATAGTTGTTTTATCCATTCATTTATTGATAGATACTTGGGCAGCTTCCATATCTTGGTGATTGTAAATAACACTGCAATGAACATAAGGGTGCTTATGTTCTTTTGAATTAGTGTTTGGGGTTCATTCGGGCATATTGCCAGAAGTGGAACCACTGGGTCAAAAGGCAGATCCATTTTTAATTTTTTGAGGTATCTCCATACTCCCCAGCGGCTGCACTGATCCACATTCTCTCCAACAGCGCGAAAGAGATCCCCTTTCTCCACATCCTCTCCAGCACTTGTTTGTTGATTCAGAATGGCTACAATCAACACATTTGTTTTACTTGGAGCACAACCTCTGTAGTGAAGAGCAGTGGTAGAATGTTGCTATCTTGTGGGGCTAGCGAGGAATTACAGCTTCTGGTTCTATTACCGAATTACTTAGGCTATGGTGCCTGGACACTTCCAGTTCAGGTCAGTCAGGGTTTCATATTATGAAGCTATTCCACAACCCCCACCAAAGACAATGTGTTAACAATTCATTGCAAACAAACAAGGCATATAATTCTTAGCAACACTTTTGTTCTTTTCTATAGAAGCACATCCTCTCAGAAACAAACAAGTATTGTCCGACAGCATGTATTTATTTGTTTTTAACTCAGGATGAAGAAAATATCTTTTGTATTTCAACAGAGCAGGTTAGAATTATAATCTACAACTTTATCAAGGCATTTTCAAAATTAAAGAAAAAGTTTCTTCATCACACAGCTGATAAAACATAGATGAGAAAAAGAGTGACAGATGCCTTCTAATAGTAGTGACTATTTCCGGTTGGTTCTGAAGCTTGAGTAACACCCTATAGTGAGTCCTGTAGCTTCCTGCCATGGTAACCACTGCATGGTTATTTCACCTTTAAGCATTACACATAATATTTTATTTTTTGTCTTTTAGGCCACATGCCAAATTTTTTATTGCTGATCTTTCCAGATATTGATTTTTTTCCTTATTTCTGAGTAACTTACAGGAATATAGAGGGAATTGCTTTCTTATCAGAAACATATTCATGTTTCTCCATCAATAATTCACTAAGTAGATGAAGAATAGTCAAGTTAGTCTCCTAAAATACTCACCTTCATTTTCTACCCTGAAACCAGATAAGTATTTGTTGGCAAGTTAAGTAATCCTCAACAAATATCATTCACCCTCTAAAAATGAGTGAGCAGGCGTGAGCTCAGCAGACGAGGCTCAGTTTGTCAGGGCCTCTGCATTCTGTTACTTTAATTATACCTGAAACTTAAGTTTCTGTGGCTGCTAACGAGTCCATTTCTTCATTTAACATACACATATGTGAGTTGTCCATGTTATGCTACTCGTTCCGTCGTGCTTGTATTTGTGTGTGCTTTAATGTGGAACCCTATTTTGAGCATATTATATTAAGGGTTCACATAACTGCATATGTTTTTTGCTACTGTACCTGTTTCAAATTCAGAAGGCTAGTGATGGGACTCTGAGTGACATAGTTCAAAGCTGAATTATCAACAAAATGGGAATTTGATGTTCCCAAGCAAAGCTAAAGTACTCATTTGCACATCAGGCATCTTTAAAAATTCCTGAATTATAAATGCATTTATTGTTGAAGTTGCCTGTGAGCGATTCCCTTGCCAAACACCTGATGTGTCCTGCAATCAGTTGACATTGTGTGTTAGGTTGACGTGTGGCACTTCATACTTTTAAAGGAATTCTGCATTATAATCAGTGATGAAGAGGGATATTGATTTCTCTGGCTTCTGAATCAGTGTAATCAGATTCTATTGTCAGTTTTTAGCATTGGTGATAGCATTGCACATAAACACATCTAGACATGTGTGTGTCAGAGAACATCACCACCTCTTTTTCTATCCTCAGGTTAGGTCCTAGAATAACAATGTCCTTGATTACCTCAGAATTTCTGTCTAGAAAGTAGACTAGACATGTAGAAAACAGCAACACCTTAGTCAACTTCTCAGGAAAGGCTGATTTTTTTAGTGGCTACCAAGAGCTAAATCTATTTCTGCCACCCCATTGTTTGGGGGCATTGATGAGACAGGGTGACTTTAATATTACCTATGCTTTTTGTGACATTAGTATCAAATATTCTTGAGTGTCCTCGGTAACTTATTATTTCTCAATAGCCTCCCATTTAGCCCTGTAGCTCTAATGTGGCTCTTGTGTTTGAATAATAGGAAACAATTGGTATAAAATATCCTTATCTCTGATAACAATGGTGGAAATCACTGCCCAGGGTCTTAGCATATCTTTTCTGCCAGAACTATCCTGCAGCTGAGTTCTTCAGAACTTATTTATGTATTCAGTTACCCTTTCAGGAAATTCTTATTGGACACCTACTATAACTTAACCCGGTCTTTTAAAAAGGGAATATATTGGCTCATCAAACTAAAATTCAGTAGATAATAGTTTCAGGCAAGGCTTGATCAAGGCACAGAATGTGATAAGGATTAGATTTCTAGATCCTTTTCTTCAGTGAGGCACTCTTCTCTGTAGGCTCTTTTCTCATGGTCTCAAGATAGCTGCCAACTATTCTCAGCATTGCATCCTCCTAGACTAAAGGTAATAAGAAAGAGGAAACTCTCTTCCCTGATAGCTCACATAAAAATTTCACAATCTTGCTAGTTCTGCTGGCTTCAGAATCAGGTGTATGTCTCTGACTTCATTATGTCGAGGGAGAATGGGTGTGCTGATTTCTCAATTTTCTCGGCACTTCTCCTTTTCCTCACCATCCCCCAAGCTAAAGATGAGACCAATTCAACCAAAATGTATTGTTGGTCGGTTGAGGATAATATGAGGAAGGGTGATGTAGCTGGGAGCAGGACATCTCCAGGTTGGGTCTCACTGAACTAAAGGACATTTGCCTTTCCTTTACCAGTTGTTTGGACTAGATCGAACAGGCCGTGGTCACAGGCCCAAGCGTGAAATCAGGGGCTAAGGGTTGAGGGTGATTGGAAAGGATGGTCCCATCAAAAGAGCTGGGGGACTTACCATTCTGTTCAATAATGAGATTGAAACGACACAGTAACTTAAGCATGGAAAGTGAACTCCAACAGCAGATTAGAGTTACAAGGGGTTGGCTAGTAACAAGAAAACTAAGGAATACAGGGATGGCAGCTATGAGGAGGAGCCACTACCCATAGGACTGAGGTTAGTGGCTACTCCTCTCTGGGGAAAGCCTCCACCCCTCCTCCCAACCAGGGCTGAAATCCAGATGTCCTTAGTTCACTGGATGACAGAGAAGTCAGTGAGGTGCCACACAGGTGAATGGGACTTGCTGGAAATCTGCCCTTTAGGATGTCAAGGAAAACTCATGGAGAAGAGTCACCCTGAAGGCATCCCACAGTCCCCAGGGCCATGCTGAGGGGAGCTGCTCGCCGCCTGCTGTTCAACACACTACCCCCGACCCCAGCAGAACCTGCTGAGGGGCACGCCAGAGCCAGAACACCAAACTCTTCCCTTCTTTGTTGCCTGCCCAGCACTCTCTACTGACAAAGCTTAACATCAAGCCAATGAGGAAAGAAATGCTATTTAAAGGGCCCGTCTAGCCCTGGCCAGATGGATCAGTTGTTTGGAGTGTCGTCCAGTACACCAGAAGGGCGCATACGGGAGGCAACCGGTCTGTGTTTCTCTCACACTTCGATGGTTCTCTTTCTCTCTCCGTGGCTTTCCCTTCCTCTCTCTTTGAAATCAATAAAAAATATACCCTTGGGTGAGGGTAAAAACAAACAAACAAATAGCCAAGTCATGTTTCCACAGAGCAGGCAGGAAGTATGAATTTGGATTTGATAATTGGCTCAGGGAAAGAGTGTTTTACTGCTCAAAAATGTTTTCTTGCCATACAGGGGTGTCCAACCCATAGCCCACGGGCCGCATACAGCCCAGGATGGCCATGAATGCAGCCCAACACAAAATTGTACATTTACTTAAAATCTTTTTTGTGTGTGCTCATCAGTTTTTGTTAGTGTTTGTGTATTTAATATGTGGCCCAAGACAACTCTTCTTCTTCCAGTGTGACCCAGAGACGCCAAGAGGTTGGACACCCCTGCCGGAAGGAAGGTGGATTCAGGTCAGGCAAAATACTTTAACTGCAGAAATCTTCACATCCTGAGGAAAGAATAAAGGCATGAGAGCTAGAGAGGGAACTTGGGGTGTTCACAGTCGCATCATTTATTCTGTGTTGATAGAACATAGAGAGTCAGGTGAGAGAGGCAGTAACAAAGTTGGTCAGAGACACAAGTTGTAGAGTGTCTCGGATAATGTGACAGTTTGTTTAGATAACCCTATGTATGAATTATGGGGAGCCTTTGAGTAATGCTAAGTATTAGAATTAAATTTGTGATCTATATGAATATTTATGGTGGCAAAGTGGAGAAGGAAGTAAAAGAGGAGACAGCCCAAGCAGGGAGACATTAAAAGAGGATTGAAATTATTCAGGCCAGTAATTGGAAGAAAAGCTGAGTGAAGGCGATGGCTTGTGTCTTGTGAAGAGGGGGTCAGTTTTGGAGCTATCCAAGGGGTAGAATGACTAGGACCTGGGCTGATCTGATGGGGCAAGGCTCTTCAGGAGTCCCCATAATCGGCTGATCAGTGCAATCCAAGCCCGGATTCCATTCGCTTTATAAACTCATTCTTTCTGTGAAACTAAGGCAGCATAGGAGTTAAAAGTGTGAACTCTGGAGCAAACTATCCGGGATCAAAGCCAGACTTCCACATTCACTTGCGGCGACACCTCTTAGGCAGGATGTATCACTCCTCTGACCTCAGTTTCTCCTCTGTAAAAGGGAAATTTTAAAAAGGACTAAATTAGATATAGGTACACGATTTAAAACAATGTCTGATACATATTAAGTACTCAGTGACACTGGGTAGTGTCATTTTTCTTGCACAAGCTGAAAATAACTTTGGAAATATATCAAGCTCTATTATCATTGTACTTTATAAAACATGGCACTTTAAGAATAAATGACAGTAGCATTTCATCATTCTTGTTTGCTAATGAAATCATTTTTTTTCACTTGTCAACAAGCAAACAGAAAATGTAATCAAGAAAATCCGCTTCTCTTTAGAAAGCGAAGGGATGAAGTGTCATAATGTCGAGGCACCCACAGTTAAACCAGGACACACGGTCAAACAGGTGAAATGAATGTTGGATCTGATATTCATTCATTCATTCACTTGGACAACTCCTGTTTCCCAGAAATTAATTTTATTTGAGCTACAAATCTAGATCCTGACAAGAGAGTTGCACATAACTTATTTAATAGTTTCATCAATGTCACTGGAAATTCAATCAACTGGGTATCAATTATAGGACCCTAGAACAAGGTTAGTCTGCCCAAACAGAAATGATTACCTTCCTCTGGCTGGAGTGGCTTAGTTGGTTGGTCATTGTCCCACAGACCAAAAAGTTTGGGGTTTGATTTCTGGTCAGGACACATGCCTCTGCTGTGGGTTTGGTCCCTGGTTGGGGTCCATATGAAAGGCAACTGACCAAGGTTTCCCTCTCCACATCAGTATTTTCCTCTCCTTCTCTTTCTCCCTCCCTTCCCCGCTCCCTTAAACAGAAAAAGCGATGATCACAAGAGTGATTTAAAGCACTGATACGGGCACTGAATCTTGACAGGAGAGCCAGTTCACACTGTCTGGGAGGGGAGGGATCTGACCCCTCGTTCAATGCTACTGCCATTCCCATAAGCCTGCTTAGCTCCTAGTAGGTGCTTAATGAGTATTTAATGAATAAATGAATTCTCAGACTACTTTTTAATATCAAAGTAAATGAGAGCAAATTAAATCAGGAAAATTGGAGGTCAATTTAAGGAGTCTGTCTCAAGCAGTTTAACACAATTGTAGTCTAAATAATAGTGGCAGGCATACTTGCTTTAGGAAGAGTGCTAAAGGTGGGCTTTGAACAGACTCTGTGAGAGGACCCAGATTTTAAGAGTTGAAGTGACAAGCCTGATATTAGTGAATATCTAAGTCCGCTAATTAGGGAGGAAATTCTAATGTTTTTTTCTAGACATTTTAGTCTTTTCAGCCATACCAAGGTTTTCACTGGGAGCCCGTGCAGCTGAAGGCTCCAAATACGAAGGACAGGAAAACCTGGCTGAGCAAAGGTTCTCACTTTGGTACGCACGCAGCCTGGCCGTGGGAGGGGAACAGCTTTCTGTAATCAGTCCATGACCACAAGGGTGTATGTAACGAGCAAGGCCCCATGTCAGCTGCCTCGTAGGGCTCCCATTATCAGTTTATTGGGAGCACTTGCCCAGTCTAGGGTCTGGCGTCTCCCAGACGTCTCCTTACCATGATGCCTTGCCCATCAGCACTGCCCCTCTCCTCAGGGCCATCCCTGCTGCCTGTTTCCTGGCCACAGGGCTTCTCCATTCGGTCTGTGTCCCCTGTCATCTGCAGGCATTCCAAGAGTCAGATGAAGCCATTCCTCTGAAATCATTTAAGAAAAAATTTCTCCTTAGGTAGACCTACGCAGAAGCAGGTCAGTATCTCTGTTTAAGGAGCTTCTAATTCAGGCCAGGAACTCTGCTAAATATTTGCTACTTTGTGTTTCTAATTTTCTTTTTAAAAAAAAAATATATAATATGCCTGGTTTATTTGGGGAAAGGGTAGAGAGGAAGTCTTTGGCTATCATTTCCATTTCTGTAACATTCTTTGGTCAATTTAATTTCTTTTTGTATCAACATTGACATTTTATATATTTTAGAATTTATCAATATCGTATAAGTTTAAAATTTATTAGTGTAGAAGGATTCATTCTTTCATTTCCAACTATGTATCTTATTGTTTAAATTGGCTTTTGTAGATAACATAGTGTTAAATCTCTCTAAAAGTCCAATCTGAGAGTTCTGTTTAACTCTAATTAGAGCATTTTGCCCATTTCTATTTAATTTATATTTAGACTTAGTTGGCCACGTTATTTCATAGTTTTCATTTATATACCTTTTTTTCTTTATTTCTTACCTCTTGTAAGTCTTCCAACAACGTCTTATAGCATGTAGACACTATCTTCATTTTATTAATGAAGACAGTAAGGGTTAGAAAGATTAGGTTGCGTCCCTGGATCACAGAACTAACCAATGACAGAGCTGGGGTTCAAACCCAGACCAACCTCGCACTTACTAACATGTCCCTCTCTGTGGGTCCCAGATAGGTGTAAAAAGCTTTTGGAAAAAGTGTCCCAGGCTCCTCTTTTGTGTGTTTGACTGGCATATAGGAATCAATTTCCTTTCCCCAGACACCCAGAAAGAAAAAAAAAGGTATCTCTATTCAAAACTAAAAACTTGATTTTACATTAATTCTGATTTCTCACAGGTGCCTGGAGACTATCTTTCCCCATTTTGTTTCTTTCTTGACCATGTTCCTTCAACATTCTGTCCTCTCTCTCTCTCGCTCTCCCTCCCCCACCCCACACACATCTGTAGCTGTCTAGTAGCAGTGCATGTGCCCCTAGTCCAGACTTTGTCCCCGTTTCCTCCACTCCTGTGGTGCCTTGGATGGCATCTGAACTATTATTCTGTAGGAGAACTTCCCATACCCATTTCATTTCCTTCTAGATTAAAACTCTGGGTATGATTAAGTCCTCCTTTTCACAGGCAGACACAATCAGTGGTACTTCTTTTCTAAAGAACTTCATTGAATTAGAAGCAAAACGAAACTGAAATCTGGATTCTTCAGAGAAAAACCACTGAGAAAATAAATTACGTGTAGCACAACAAAATAAATACTCCAAATTGGTCCAATTAACAACGACCGAGGAGCCTGTCTTATATACATATACTGGAAAACAAATCTAAGAGTTAGCCCTGTCTGAGATCATTATTTTGCTTTTCCCTGGAGCCAGTTTTTATGTCCCGAGGAAAGATTTACAACTCGAACAGTAGGAACAAATTAACTGCCCTGGCTGTCCTGTCTGTGATGTTGTCAATAGCCATGTGAATGATTATAAACACGCTAGAAAGCAAGATATCACTGGTCTGTTGTCTCAAAGATTTCAGGTAGGAGATTCTCATTAAACTATGAAAATGCTTTAAATGGGCCATTCCATGCCATAAAATGAAATTTGATTTCAGTCCCTAAATAATATCCTAATACACAAAAGTCCCCTTTTTAACCATGTATCTTTCTTTTCCTTGACTGTTATAAAAGCCTGGATAGGAATTGGAAAAGAATAGCATTGAGGAGTTAAATTATCATTCTATATTTTTACAATTAGGAGGGAAAAACATGCAAATTTCCATAGAAGATGAGAATGGAAACTTAATTTTGTGTGGAGTCTAGATTACTACCATTCTGAAGAACTTCCCTTCCTACAACTCTTTTCTTAATAAAATGAACTAACCTATTTAGTAAATCGAATGGCATCATTTCCATGGAGGGAAAGTTTAAATGATATCCATTATCACTAGTTTGTGTAAACTATTGCTTTTCTCCACTCAGTGAAACTTGATAAGGAAGTTGGTTTAGACACTATTGCAATTGTGTTAACTTAAACAAAGCTGTATCTCTGTAGCTCAGAACTGTGTTGATCTATGGTCTTTCAGCCACGTTAGAGGTCATTTGTATTTGTGCATTGTCAAACAATGAATTGTCTGTATGTTGTTCTTTGATTTGGTCCAAATTACAGAAGCCAATCAGAGTTCCACAGGAGGTCCCCGTGTTCTCTGCGTTTCTCATGACCCTTTCAGAGCTGCGCTCTTTCTTCTTCTCCCTCCTCTCTCCGTAGCCGGTGCTAGTTGCAGCCTCCTTGCCTGGCTCCCTTCGTAAAAGAACTTTTGATTTTGTAAACATGTGTCTGCCTTATGCCTTATTTACTCAGGACTGTGTTCTTGGCCATTTCAACAAAGATGCTCTCTTACTGACAATGACGTAGTTAATCAGTTCACCATAATATCTTAAATTTTAATTGAGTCTACAGGTATTAAAACCTTAAAGTGATACCAATTATGGAAATCTTCATGCCACATTAAAGTTAAGATCACTCTGGAGGAGAGGAAACTTTAGTACCTTTCAAATCCGCAACTCATTTACAAATGAATTTTTAGTGAAATTCATAATTCATTTCCAAGGCCACACTGGAAAAATATTTGATGACTGTGGGAATGTGCAAGCAGAGCGTATCATCAGAGGGGCATGCTTGCTGCCATTCTGTTCACCACAGTTCATACCACTTTTAGTGGCAACAAAATGTCAAATTCACTTGCCTCTCGAGGCTCAATATTCCTCTTTCCATTGGATAGCAAGGGGTAAACTCAGTTTAAAATGATAATCCTGTTAGTCCCAGATTTAGAGATATTGCCAGAAAATCTGTTGCAGAGTCAAGTTATCTCAAGTCTTTTAGCAGCCTAGAAGTTTCTTCAGGCTTTGTTTGCGAACTACTTCCTCTTCTGACAGTTTCTAGGAATCGTTTTAAAATTCCATATTTTTAAAAATATAATTTCCTTTATGTTTCTTCTCCAAAGTAGAAGTGTATTTTCCTTATCACAATTATAACTCAAACAAATACAAACTATAGTATTCTATATGCTCCAAGAGTTCAGCAATTATTATTTCTTACTCTTCCAAAATATTCTGTAACTCTTGAACAAATATTTATTCTGATTATAATGCTTGTTAGGAGAACTTTTTCCCTATTATTTAAATGTAAATACACTTTGTTTTCTTTTTTACAAACTGCCATTTCTAACAATTTTAATAATAAATACTATGTCGTTATAAATAAGTCTGTTTTTTCTTATCACTTCAGGTGGAAGAGGCCCTGGAAGCTGTCAAAAATGCTACAAATGAACAAGACCTTGCAAACCGCTTTAAAGAATTTGGGAAAGAGATGGTGAAACTTAACTATGTAGCAGCAAGAAGGCAACAGGTGGGAAAGATTTTGGAAATGTTGGGGAGCAGATGTGTGAGTTTCAGTAACCCTGTAGCTTTGATAGCCTGAATAATATATCTGCTGGCTATCCAATAAGCAAATGCCCTCAGAACCTGGGGTCATAAAAGCTGCTTCCTGCTCTGATACCACCTTGGGCCTTGGGGTACTTTCTGACCCCTGTTGGACTAGAGGAGGTCTCAGGCCACCTGCTTCACTGGCAGGAATCACCTTGCCAGCCCCACCACATTCTTTTTGTCCATTCTGGGAAATTCTCCTGAGTCAAATTAAAAATACAAAACTGGTGTGATGCTGCGGCCACTCGCAGGGCACTACCCTTTGCCCTCATTTTCATTTCCTAGCCCTGGGGACAGCACAGTGCATACGCGCACCCGAGATGGGCAGGGTATGGAGTAAAACTGTGATGACTGAGAGGAAGAAAACGTGAAGAAAATTAAAGGAAAGGCGCAGAGAAAGGGCAATGAAGCGGGGAGGGAGAGCACAGGCGCAAGCAAGCCACCTGATGCAGGTGGCTGACCTGGGACCTTCTCTGCCTCCCCTTTGTCTAGAGATAATGCCCTCACTTTTAGCCAGCTCTGTTTATTCATTAGGTACCATGAGAATTTTGTCCCCCCAAAATATGCTTTTCTTTCTTCACAGGGGTAAAAAAAAAGATCTTTGCAAGTGTAGACTCATCAGTTAAAATCACTTTCATCCATCCTCTTGACTGCTCCCAGAATTCTTCAACATTTTGGGCAATTCCTAGTGATTTTTTCCTAAGATTTCCTGTGACCATCCAGAAAGTCCAGTCAACAAACCTTTGTTGAGTGTTCATTCTGGGCCAGGCTGATGTAACACTACTAGAACATACTTGACTAAGATCTAGCTCTTGCCCCCAAAGAGCTTATAGTGCCCTTGCAACACGCACACACATATGATTTAGTTTATATGCTGACTTTTAAGTATTTTAAGAATTCTCTGTACAGGTGAAATCTCACCTGTCTTGTAATGTGGGTGGGAGTGAAGTTACTCAGAAGTACCGGTGTGAGACCAAAACCAAAAAGCCACTGGCTTTTTAAACAACTGAAAAATAATGCATTGAATCTTGATCTCAGTGACTGGCTGGGGAGAGTTCAGGAAGAAGAAGGAACCGAAGCATTCAGAGACTTGCAGAGCAATTGGGTTTAATAGGGAGGGAATAGTATTAAATAGTTCAATGTTTGGTATCGTGTCTCAGGTTTACATTTTTTTTAAATCCTTACCTGGGGATATGTTTATAGATTTTAGAGTTAGAGGAGGGGACGGGGGATGGGAGCGGTAGAGATAGAGGGTGAGGGGGAGAGAGAGAGATAGAGACAGAGGGGAGAGAGAGAGGCAGACAGACAGAGAGACAGAGACATCTATGTGAGAGAGAAAGAAACATCAACTGGTTGACTCCCTTACCCACCCCAACCAGGCATCTGACCCGCAACCCACGTGTGTGCTCTGGCCTTACCGGGAATCAAACCCGCAACCTTTTGGTCGCGTATGGGAGGACACTCCAAGCACCCTGCCAGGGCCAGCTTTACATTTTAATATTATTACATATGTTACAAAAAAGGGAGTGGTGTGGAAGAGGGGAAGCTAGTTGTAGTTGAGAAGGGGGTAAAGTTGTCCAGGTCAGAGTTGTTGCTGGTCTCGGTTAGGGTGGTAGCGGTGGGAATGGAGGAAATGATAGGAGTGAAACTTAACTTTGAAAATACAGCACTTAGGACTTGCAGTTGAATTGAGTGTGTGAGGTTAGGGAGAGACGGCGGCCAGCTCACTTCTAAGCTTCTGGTTTGAGCAAATGGGTAGATGGTGATGAGTTTACTGAGATCGGGAACACTGGAAAGGGACCAGTTAGAGTTAGAGATTTCATATTTAGATACACTGATTCTGAGAAATATATCTATGTAGAAATGTAAATAGAAGACAGATTTGGATTAGAGATTGAAACATGAGTCATCAGTATTTTTTTTTACCAATTTTTCGTAATTCAGCATTTAGATTGTTTTCAGTTTTTTTATGTGATTAAAGAATATTTCTGCAAGTATCTTTATAGAGATAATTGAGAATTTTCTACCTGTCATCTCTCACATATTGAGAGTTTTCTTAACACAGACACGTTAGCATAGACACTCAGTCATGAAATACGGAACTTGGACCAGGTGTGCTGGAGATTAACGAAGGCCCTTCATGACCGGCTGGGAGGAGCCTCTGACCTGTACCGCCTAGCTGACTGCCTAGCATAGAGGACATGCTCACATGTTTGCTGCCTATTTACTTGGGGCTAAAAATAAATAATCTCAATTTAGAATTTGTATAGGCTGGCATAAATCTGTTACTTAAGCAGAAAATAGATGGTTCAGTTATTACCTATTGTCAGTTTGTCTTAACAGTCCTGGATGTCAAATATAATGTGCTTGTCTCAGAATTATTTTGACCCATGAAAGAGAAGATGCAATTCACTGTTGCCAGGTTATCCGTCTATCATGTACCAAATGAGAAAATAGGAATAAAAACCCAGGCGTTCATACACTATGTAATTATATTTGAAGCTGGAAAAATATTCTCCCAGAGATATGTGCTGGCAAGCCCTTAAAGCTAAAAATAAAGTGACTTCCCTGTGGTATTTTTTTGATATCCAAAACTAAGAAAGCAATTATCCTTGACCTACTATTTTTTATTCCTTAAGTCCAATGATTGAACTGCCATTAAAGGTAGTTATAAAAGATGAACCCTGTTCTGAAAATGATAAAGAAATGGCAGTCATGCACTAAGCAAAAATCAGAGCTTGATTTCCCCTGTCTGTAACTGTAATAAAGTTTGGGTTTTCCAACTGCTGATAACTAACTCTGATCCATTTAAGACACTTACGTTGTTGATGGCTCAATTTCTGTGTTCTTTCAGCAACATGTATAGTGTGACTTTTATGGGCCAGATACTGTGCTAGTGACTAAGGAGCCACTGTGTAAGACAGACAGGGCTCTCTGATCTATAAGGACATCTAGTGTAGGAGGCATCTAGTATAGTAAGCATAATAAAGTATGAGTGTTAAAGATAGGAGGGAAGCACACAGAAGGGGTTGCAGCTTAGAGGGCTGGAAGGAGAGTGGGCTCTAGGAGGATAGGTCATGTTCGGTGAAAGGCTAGGGTGGAGGTGGATGCTCAGGTATTTCATACAGAAAGAACACCACGTGCACAACATTGACAACTAGAGAGAGGGGCTGGGTAGAGTAGATGGTTTCTAAAATTCAGTGTGATTCTCAGCCTCTGTGGCTCTAAGTTCTGTTACAAACACTCCTATGGAAAGTGTGTCACGGATGTGACAGATTTCGTGTTTCGCACATGCAGGAGCTGAAGGACCCTCACTGTCGGGATGAGATGGCCGCAGCCCGAGGGGCCCTGAAGAAGAACGCCACGATGCTGTACACGGCCTCCCAAGCCTTTCTCCGCCACCCAGATGTTGCCGCCACCAGAGCCAATCGAGACTACGTGTTCAAACAAGTGCAGGAGGCTATCGCCGGTATCTCCAATGCTGCTCAAGCTACCTCGCCCACTGACGAAGCCAAAGGCCACACGGGCATCGGCGAGCTGGCTGCTGCCCTGAATGAGTTTGACGTAAGCATCTGAGTGACGTACACCGAGGGCTGCACACTTCCATTGAAAAAAATACATTGGGGATGCTGGGCCACCATCATAGTATATATATTGATTGACCTACTCGGAAGCTTTCGGTCGTGTGATAAACCACATAAGGTGTTTCTGGTGTTAAACAAACGCCTTCAAGGCAGAAGGCTTTTCTAAAAGAAAGGGTATATTGCCAGCCAGAAAGGGGACCAGGCCCTGCAACACGCAGCCTAAATCACCAACCAGCAGCAGGGCTGGATGGAGGGACTAAATGTCCGCTGCTCTGGGGCATAGGGGGCTCTTTTACACAACGAGTTTGGGGAAGAAAGATGTAAGCTGTTTTGAAAGAATTTACATTGGCTGCAGTGAAGGAGAGCAGGGGACAGTGAAACGGGGCTCATTCTGGGGTAGGCGGCTAGTCCCTAAGGAAGAAGTGTTTACTCTTCGGGATTGGTTGTGGGCGTTAGTCCGTAAACTTCATGCGTAAGCAGAATGCAGTGGAGTCTGCGGGTTGGCTATTCCTTCTTAGATAAAAGCTGAAATAGCTGTCTGGGAGTTAATTAAAATTTTCAACATGCATTCAGGGATATGAGCAGCCTTTTGTTGGCTTCTGGCCACTGACTCCATTAACTAACTCCTAGTCTCTTTTTCCCACCCTTCAACTTGCTGTAACTTAATTTGAGACATCTCAGAATTTTTCTCTTATCGCTGTTATTAGGAATTTGACATATTGGCAGAACCTAGTTTACTTGTCTTTAAAGGAACTAGTTTTAAGAGGTGCTGATCCCACGCAAGTGTTGCAGAAATCTTGGACACTATCAACTTTCCTACCTCACGGGCTATTTTAGGGACAGTTCATCATTGGATGATAGTCTTTATTATTAAAGGGACCAATGTCATGGACAGCCTAGGTGTAGGTTGCATTTCTGTTGTACCTGGGTGAAGAGCTGTCTTCCACTTCTTCCTTTTAAATCAGTGGCAAACAAACCCTGTTGCTCTCTGATCCCAAGTGGGATCCTGGTCTTTTCGTTGTCTCTTTGGGTAGGAGCACCTCTGCTATTTCCTTGAATGCCCCACACTCTGCACCTGCTGTGTCTGGAGGTTTGTCCCAGGGAGGATGACTCATTGCTCCTTGGCATATTCAAGGTATCAAAGTGAGTGAGAGAGACTGCTGTCATCAGCACCCCGTTATGACCTCCCCTACCACCCCTGGGTCAGGATAGGGGCTCACCTGTGAGAATTGGAATTTGCTGAGTTTATACTATGATCTGTGAAAGTCTATGTGGGTTGTGAGAGCTACAAAGATTTATAAATAATCAGTATCTGCTGTCAAGGGTTACATTTTCCTATAAGGGAGATGAGGGTGGTAGAATGTGCTCAACACCCTTTAAGTGATAAAACGGTGTTACAGGAGTTCATAGGAGAGAAAGAGGTTCCTAACCAGCTGTGGGGAAAGATGATGAGCTTGCTTTGGGTATGTTGACAGGACATTTTGGCAGGGCATTACTGGCTGGCTGCTAAAAAAGAGGCTTAGGAGCAAACGTTTATCAAAGATAGATGGTATAATGTAAGAATAATTATAATACTTCACACTCAAATAACTCTTTGCAGTTTTCACAGGGCCTTTCCTCTTTCCCAAAGTTTTTAATTAGTAAAAAAAAAAAAAAAAATACAGGGTCTGGCAGAAGTAACGCCCGCTTGAGTGTGGTTGGTAGGGTAATAATATGGGTATAATAATTTATAGTTTTAATTTGAACAGTTCACCTAAAATGTCATATAGTGTGCTTGAGTGTAACATTGTTATATTAGAGAATTACATGCTTATAATTTTGTAATAAAAGATTTTGTAATAAAAAAGGGGCATTATTAGTGCCAGACGCTGTGTGTGTGTGTGTGTGTGTGTGTGTGTGTGTCTTAGACCACATATTATTCTCTAAGGTTTTTTGTAAAGATTAATTACAATGATAAATTTAAAACATTTACCACAGAAACTGGGCCTTAATATATAATTATATTCACAAAGCTTAGGGAGACAATTTAAAGTTTATTGTAACTAGTAAGAGAATTTGTAAGGTTGTCAGTTTTAAAATAAGCAAAAGAAGTCACTAGATTTCCATAATTAAAAAAAAAGAATAATGGGAAAGAAATCCTGTTCACAAAATATACAATAAAAATAATTTTTGGCTTTATTTCACTAGTTAATTTACTTTTCTATTAGATGTTAAAAATAATCCTGGTATAGAGATAGAGTAACAATCCTAAGAAAGAAAACTATATTGTTTTACTGAAGAGCAAGTTATATTTTTTGGTGGAGGGTGTCATGATCACTGGTTAGGAAAACTATTGACCCTATCAATATTTATAATATTCATACAGTCCCAGTAAAAATTTTAGGAGAGTTCTTTTGAAACTTGACAGAGTGGTAATAAAGCTTTGTTGTTTCCCTTTCCTGGAATAAGAATGGATGAGCCTACATTTCAAGGAAGTGAAAATAAACAGACCATGCACTCAGATATTAAAGCATTATAATACTGTATTAATTTTTAAAGTGTGCATTAGAACAACAAGAAAACCTTATCTGTTAAACAGAATAGAAAATTACAATCTCCAATACAAAATTATTTTATGAAATGGTGCTTTTAAAAATTAACAATAGGTAAATTAGCCATATTTTGTCAGAATTTAATTTTTTAAATCATAGTTTAGCTCATGATCAAGAAGCAAAGAAGAAAACCTAAGTGAGGCCATGGTAATGCAATATCAGCGGAGCAGGACAAGCTCTGTTGACAGGCCCACAGACCCTTCAGCTGCTGCCACCTTCTGCCCAAGAGTGAAAACTCCAGCTCTCCGTTTTTTGTATCTAGGCGAGTTTTAGTAAAAGGAGCTTTTACTGAAAGTGCATTTAACAACTGAGGACTCCCTGAGAGAATTACAAATGGCTTTGGATTCATAAAACTTAAGGCCATGTGGGGAAAATCATTTAGTTAAGTATATAAAGACATGTTAAACTTTCAACTGTTTTACTATCGTAACATCTTCTCATGATGCCCGATTAAGGCTTTAGGGCCTTAACAAATGAATATATCAACTGAAGATGTTTTTTTATAACACATGGTATATAACTGATTCCCTAATTATATTTTATTCATTTCATGTTATTACATATATAAAACCAAGTAATTTTTATTACTTATTATATTAACTAAGAATATTATATACTACCTAAGTCATTATATATTCTATTAGCTTAGTATATTAAACAAATAATATTTTATTTTAAATGTATACTGGTTCTTAATCTACATAAATTGCATAAGGCATTATCTAATTTTAAAATTTTATTTCTCAGATCTTGACAAAAATCACCTTGTGGAGCTGTCTAAATTGGTGGGTTATAGATAGTAATTTTATTTGGCATGGTTCCCTAAAAATTGTTATGTAGTCGATACAATTTCACTACTTTCTCAAAAGTAGTAATGCTAGTAAAGTATTATTAAATATTACAGCATATACGGTAATTAATCAGTTGTAGATGTTCTATCATTCCTAACACCAGCAAAACTAGCAGTCCTTAGCGATATTTGAAATTCTTTCACTAAAAGTGATGTTCCATTTCTCTTTATGTCGTAACAGAATTATACATTTCTGTCCTGCAGTTGCATAATGAATAATTGGGTATTTTTTTATTTCCCAGGCACATCGACTTTAAATTGATTTAGAATTCACGGGCATCTGTCTTGAATTCTAAGTGCCATTCTCAGCTATTAAACAAATTGATATTCCGTCAAGTGGGAAACGTCACTCGGACTTCCCATGGCTCACTTTTCTGGCAATGTCCCTTCCTGAGACTTGGTTTATTGGCTTGCCAATGTCATGGAGAGTTTGACAAGTAAATTGTCTTTGAGATCCTGAAGCGAAAGAAACCGTAGAAATACAAAATATAATTTCATAGTCAGCATGGCTAACAGGCTCCAATATTGAATTTGAAGATTACTTGGTATTAATAGTCCTCAGTGTCTTAAATCCAGTTTTATTGGAGGTAGGATACAGAAGGGACTGAGAGTTTGAGAGTTGATTAAGAATAAGGTAAAAATTTGTATTTTTATATTCATTTGTCTAAATTATAGGGTTGATTTCTAATGGGTGGTTATGATTATAACTCAATGCTTGGTGACCTATTTTTTGGCACTGCCATTCTGCCTATGTGAATACTTGATGTGATGAGTTATGAAGCAAAAGAATGAAAAGGAAACCCAGTATTGCAGCAACTTGAAGCTGTCAAGAGCATCTCTTATGATATAACAGCAAAATAAAATGATTGCTAGTCAATGGAAAAATTACCCTATCATAACATGTGGCAGTGTGAGGTGGTTAATTTTATCTATCTGAAACTATCTACTAAAGAATACTGAAAAGTATTTTTTAAAAATCTAATGGCTGCTTAAAATTAAATCATATTACAATGTCAATTTTGACTGCAAGAAAACTTTCAAGAGTGACAGAGAGGAAAATTAAATTACTCCTACAGAGTTTCTTTTTTGAAGCCTCTTTTGTAGATGAAGATAACTTTGGAAAAATGGAAATTAATAGCATTCACGACTCAGTCTTTATAATCGATAGTTATTTCCTTTTTAAAGTTAATGTTTCTTTTAAATCAGACAACAAACATTATCTCAAATTCTGTAACTCTCTACTTGTGACCTTGCTTCCTTCATTTCCCACTTGCCCTGGGAATATGCTTGATTAATAATTTCCTTTTTGTTTTTTTGTACATTTAGTTCCATCTCCTCAGCCTGCAGAAAAAATGTATTTCTCTTATACAACCTAAAAATAAAATAAAGTGTTAGGCTACCATATTTACCATATTCTCATATTTTACTTACAGGGGATTGAGCATTGGCCTGTGAACCAAAGGGTCGCTGGTTCAATTCCCCAGTCAGGGCACATGTCTGGGTTGCGGGCCAGGTCCCCAATAGGGGGCGTGCCCAAGAGGCAACCTCACATTGATGTTTCTCTCCCCTCTCTTTCTTTCTCCCTTCCCCTCTGTCTAAAAATAAAATAATTTTTTAAAAAATTTAGAAAAGTAGATTTTAATCCTTAGTTCCATTTCTTGGCTGCCAACTGGCTCTGACCCCTTTCAACCTTGCCACCTCACCCTACTCTGCCCCTCCTCTGTGCCACTGTCTGAGAGTCTCTAGGGATACCTTCCTGATGAAGTCTATGTGCTTCTATTTTCTAGTTCTAAACCACTTTAACTTTGGAAGGAGGGGCATTTATAATAGTATTAACCATACTTCTTGCAAGATTTAAATCTCTGCATTGAGAAGTAGGACAGTCTGTCCTCAGCCACATCTAGCTGAAATGTCACCATGACATACCAACTCTGTATAACTTGTCCTTCCTATTTTTACCTACTTTTTCATACTCCCCTCATCTTCTTAGATTTTCTTTCTATTTTTTCTTCTCTTTAAATACGTTTTCTTTTCTTGGTCTAATTATAATTCTCTTACTGATCTAGTACTCAGTGGATGGAAATATTGGGACCTGAGTATAAGGGAAGATGCGACATTGGTAGTCACGGACCCGTGGGGAAAGCAGGGCTCTCTACCTGACTGGATTAGGGGACCTAAGCAAACTGCATCAGTGAGAAAATTGTCCCCGGGAAGCACCTCCATGCTCCAGCAGTCACTGCCCAGAGGTTACACCAAGCTTGTGTTCTCAGGTTTACACAGATATCCCAGGGCGGGGCAATCAGCAAGAATTCCAAATTCAGAAGTCATTTTAGAGAAGGACCAAACCTGCTCTGGGGACATGGAGAAGAGCTTTCCGGGTACCTGAGAGTAGGGTTTGGGATCCAGGGTTGGAATAGAGGTCATGTGTTTGGGTTCCCTGTCGAGCACTGGAGCGCTGGAGTGCTCAACAGGGAACCCAAACACATGACCTCAGAGATCTATGCTGAAGGGAAAGGTGAGTTTGCCTGTGGTCCCACTACTCCAAATATCGCACTTACACTTTCTGAATAGTGAAATGATTTTTCACTGTTACTAGACACAGACTGATGCTGGTCCTTAAAGGAGCCGCGAATCCGAGTCCCAGCTGGCTCAGTGAGTTTTACAGGGTTCTGTTGACTCACGGTCTCTACAAGCTCGGGCAAGGCGGAATGCCCCCTTGGCCAAGTACATTTTCACAGAGCATCTTGTTCAGTCCCTTCCCAGTTCTAATCCTGTCTTCCGCTGTGGAAATCAACAGAGTTTTTATCAGAGACGCTTATCTCAGGCCTCATCTCCTTCTTTGACATTCTATAAAGTCATTATGATTGCAGATATCTAGGAACACCCATATTAGGATATGAAGATTGTAAATTTCTTACATATTACATTACATTAGAATCAGGGCAGGTAGAAGAGAAGAGAGCATCCTATCAAAATACTGTAAACATACTGATTAAAAAAAAATGCACGGCATAGCTAGGGTTCTAAAGCAGTTAGCAAGCTGGAGGCCAAATGCACAAAAATGAAGGCCAGTAAGAAGGGCCATTTAGCTTCTGGTGAGCAATTTCAAATTCCTAATTTAAGTATAAGAAAGAGCAGACAAACTCAGCAATTTTCTCCCCATATCCATATGCATACCAGTATTGTCAAGGGCTTAATATCTGTACAATTATTATGACTATTTTTCTTTAATACTTTAATTAGCACTTCTTAAGAATGATGTCTGCTGTATTCCTATGAAATAATATCTACTAGATGGCCATTGGAAGTGGCCCAGGACATTGTAAAGAGCCCCGAGCTTGGACTGGGTATCTGGATCTTGCTCCAAGCTCTACAAATAAGGATGTGTGACCTTGAGTTACTGAGATAACATCTCTAGGCTTTGCACTAAGGGTTAACCACAGGAAGGCGAAGATCTTTCATTGAGAGCATACAGTGTGACAAGTGAAATATAAGAATGAAGGTGAGCAAGATGTAAAGAACTGCTTAGTAAACAGCTTGCATACATGCTGTGGTATACACTTACATATATAGCATGAACTTCACCTACTCTGTGTGTGTGTTTGTGGGATGAAGTTAGGGGGTGAAATCATAGAAGTGTTCCTGGAGGAGGTGGTGCATGGGTAGGAACTGACATGATGAGGTGTGAATGAGAGTGTTTCTCAAGGGAGAGAACACCTTTGCCTATGGAAGTCTGGTGGTAGAGAGTGCACAAGTTATTCTTCCCAGGGATGGAGCCCAGGGGATGAGGAGAAATCAGGCTAAGTGGGTGAGGTGGGGGCGGACCCCGGAGACCCTTGTAGCCCCTGCAAGGGGCTGAGCTTCAAGAGCATTAGGACCTCGCTAGTGATCCAAGTAGGGAAATGTATGGTCAGATTTCTGTTTCGAAAGATCTCTGTTTATTTTATTCTTTAGATTTCACATAAAAATGAAATCATATGGCATTTGCCTTTCTCTCTCTGACTCATCTTACTTAGCATAATACCCTCTGGGTCTATGCATTTTGTTGCAAATGGTAAGATTTCATTCTTTATTATGGCCAAGTAATGTCCCACAAGCAAAATAGAAAGGCTCATAGACTCATGGTCGCCAGAGGGGAGGGGTTTGGAGGTTGGATGGTTGTGTGAAAAAAGGTGAATGGATTAAGAGCTATAAATTGTTAGCGACAAAATAGTCATGGGAATATAAAAGCACAGCATAGAAAATATAGTCAGTAGCGTTGTAATAGTGATATATGGTGTCAGGTGAGTACTTAAAATATCAGGGGTATCCCTTTGTAAAGTATATGACTGTCTAACCACTGTGCTGTATACCTAAAACTAATACAAAATAATATTAAATGTCAGCTGTAATTGAAAAGTAAAATAAAAGGTCCCTCTGGCTTCAGGGTGGAGAATAAATTTCAAAGGGGCAAAGCCACAGGGTAACATGAATGATTAGGGTGAGAGATTATGAATGTGTGAGGTATGTTATTGTGGAAAGGATGGAAAGAAGTGGATGAGCCTGGACCATATTGAGAGAGTAAAATAATAGGCCTTGAGGACTGGATTTTTATTTTCATATATCAAAAGGGCTTGTATTTTTTTACAATAACTTTTCATTAATAAGACCTTTTGTTTTAATAATTCCAATTATGAAATCTTAGAACTTTCAGTGCTTTGTGGGGTTTTTTGTTTTTTTGTTTGTTTGATTTTTTTTTACATGATAAAACTTTCTTGTATAGGTTTTCCCTGGTTCTTCAGTTCACTCACAGAGCGACCAGTATAAAAAAATGCGTAGTAATTTATGCAGAGCTATATATTTTAAACATTCTTAATTCAAATTCTACCACATCTAGTATTTCTCTAATCTAGTTAAAGATATTCATGTTTAATTGATCTCTTAATAGTATGTGTTTAGTATGTTCATTTTCCTTCTGGGGGGGGGGCAGAACACTATTAGGCACATTAAATAAAAAGATGTAGACTATCTAATCTGGTAGGACATCACATCAATACCCGGGGCTTAGCAGGGCTCAGCAGTTCTCGACTCTTCACCACGTCTCCCCGTGAAGCACTAACGCACTGCCTTCTGACTCTATACACTCTTATCCAGTCTGGCAAATTAAACAGACTGAAATTACCTTTTAATCCTTTCTAGCTAGAAACATGCATTGGTGTAATAGCATTCTTTATCATAGAGTGACATCTGGTGGCCAAAGAGAACATTAAGAAACACTCCAGTGGGTGTTCACCTGTAAACATAGCACAGACTAATTACATACTGGGGACCCAAACCCAGGGGATGTGAATGCGGACAGGCTATAGTCTGCCCTCAGTGAACTTTTAATATGCTTATGGCACCCTTTTGTATACTATTGTTATACAATGAAAGTCACGTTAATCCTTTTGAGAAATTTCTTTAGCCCTGGGAAGGTGGTAAAGATGGATCCAGATGCAGGTGAGTTTGTGGGAAGAGAAACAGAGACAGGATGGAGAGTACAGGGAGGTCTGCTGACTTGGGGCGGGACCAGGTCAGCTAGCATCTGGAACAACAAAGTCTTCTCAGCGTCTGGGGCCAGACTGCATCCCTTCCCAGGACTGTTTATCTAGTACCATTATTTCTTGTCCAGAAATCTTATTCTGGGATATTGACATCTCCCATATCTCTTGCTTCCAAATAGCTTTAGCTTTTTAAGATGATATAAACCTAGGAATATTTTCTAATAGTATTATTTACCTTTCTATCATGCTTTTAAAAAAATAATTACTCCAAGGAAATATCCCAGCATAATTTAGTATTCTCTTGTATATTTCAATCAATAACTGTGGAACAACAAAAATTATTAAGCAAATAACAGACTGAGATTTGAAGTATTATTTTTTTTAAATTGCAGTTTAAATTCTTATTTGTTTGCCTCCCTATTGTCTTTTATCAAAATTATTACATTTTCATGTAGTTTTATTTCTTTCCACAAAGGAAAAAGTAAGAATCTGTATTTTTTTCCAAAGAAGGTAACTTTCTCCTTTGAGAATATTGACAGACTCTGTGTGTCTGAGTTCACTTTTATTTCAAATAACTAGTACTAAATATAACAGTGAATACTGATGTCATTGATTATAATTTATGATAATCATATCAATGTCATATAATCAATCATCATATAGATACCTAAATTGTCTAAACATGTGATGGCAAATATCATTTGATTATCATTTATTTATTAGTTATACTTTAAAGTTAAGGAGCCGAACAAGTCCTTTTATGTAGTAAGCTATTTATTGGTGAAAATTGTGGTTTATTAAAAATGTTCACTTCCTACCTTCACTGGTGTGGCCCAGTTGGTTGGTCGAAGTGCACCCTGTACACGAAAGGGTTGCAGATTTGACTCCCAGTTGGGGCCCATACAGGAGGTAACCAATTGATATTTATCTCACATTGATGATTCTCTCTCTCTCTCCCTCCCTCCCTCCCATCCCCCTACTTCCTCTTCTACTCCCTCTCCTTTCCTCCTTTCCTTTCTCTCTAAAAGTAACAAAATAATGTCCTTTTGTGAGGATTAAATAAATAATAATAATAAAATATTTACCTCCTTAGTCTTATTTTCTTTCCTGGTTTCTTATGTTAGTTGTGCTTGTCTTCAGCCTCCAGGGGTATCACCCCTTCTCATATGCTTCTCATGGGGAGGTACTTGGTACTCACTTTTAAGATTTAGTTTGATTCAGTGGTGAAGTAAACTCACCTACACAAGTCCTGCCCATCCCTCTAAAAACACTCATTTGAGTTTCTCATTCACCAAACTCATCATACTTCCCAACCTTCATCTCCAGCAGCATATCCTGGCAACTTTACTACGACCTGTTGAGCCCCATTGTTCATTTCCCTAATGTGTGTAATCAGAACAAAACAGAATGTGGTCCCTGATATTCTGTCTTGTCCTGATTACATACGTTCATCAAGCTAAGGATGCAGGAAAGCAGTTCCCCACAGGTGCACACGTGGCAGTACATTTGTCAGCTGATGTAACCGAGGCCATAACTGAGCCCTGTGCTGGTGCAGCTGGTTACACTGGCCATGCTAGTGGACAATGGGATCACGTGGTGCAGGGCAAGCTTGTGTTTGACCCCAGCCACTTCCCTCTATGCTTCTGTTTCATCTATAAAATGGGATAATAATGTTGACTCAGTGATAATAATCTCATGAGATCAACATTCATAGGTGTCTAATTCATGGTAGACCCTCATAGATGCTAGTTATTTTTTTTTCCTACCCCTCTTAACATCTTCCATCCAAAATCAGCTGTGAAGCTCTTCCCTAGAAAAGCCTTTGGGGACAGTTCCTAATTGAAAATTTGTTAATGTCAGTTGACAGAAGCTATAGATTTCATAATACTATTTGCTCTCCCTTATCTACCCCCCACAGTACAATAATTTAAAAAGAAGATTTACCCCAAAACTAAGCAGTCTTGAGAGGTAGGCAAGTCTATATTACAGGGGAAATTTTCAAGCAGAGATGAAGTTACTGCTTAGTCCAAGGGCGAATCTTAAAGTGGGAACTCATAAAGCCAGTGCTAATGCTAAGTGTGTAAACTTCTGTGCTCTGTTATTTTGGGATTCTCATTGCTTCAACTAGCTTTTGATGCAGTGAAAACCATCTTTAGTTTTGTATTACATGTCATATTTCTTCTGGTTTAGTGGTCTCTGAATGTTGCTCCTGGTATACCTGGAAGAAAGAGGAAGGACTCACAGACATGGGTGGGATGAAGGATGAAATACTAGCCCAGGCTGGTGTTCCTGACTCATCCAGGAACCACGCATGCTTTACACAAATGATGTCTTTCTTTAAAAAACAAACAAAAAAACAAAAACAAAAAAAACTTTTAAAATATTTTATTTATTTATTTTTAAGAGAAACGGAAAGAGAGGGAGAGAATATCAATGTGTGGTTGCCCCTCATACGCCCCTAACTGGGGACCTGACCCACAACCCAGGCATGTACCCTGACTGGAAATCAAACTGGTGATCCTCTAGTTTGCAGGCCAGTGCTCAGTCCACTGGGCCACACCAGTCAGAGCATGAATGATGTCTTTCTGTTCACAGTGAATTAGTAAGATTCATTATAAAGAGTCTAATACAAATGAAAAGGAAAAATAAAACAACATGAAAGGCGTTGTTAATCCTGCATTTGATTGATTTGCAGCTCTTTTGTCACTAACATTCTCTTGAAAACTACCAGGGTCAAACTGCTCAGTTGGGATGAAGAGTGGGACTTCCTTCCCCCTGTCCTATTTTGAGGATGGATTCATATTTTCTAGACTAGAATGTACTCTTCTAAGCCAGAGGGAATTACTAGTATGTGGATGCTTCAGAAAAGCAAAGATTACTAAGGTTAAAAGACACTTTGTTTCAGTCTAGTCTGTATGATCCAATTTTTAAAAGCAGAAAGTGATTTCCAGAGGGATCAAACATTTTGCTGAAAGTCACACAAATAAGTATCCTCATAACTAAGGTAAGAACACAAATCTTTTCATTTCAGCAGTATTCAAAAGAATGGTGAAGGAGGTGTCATCTTCTCAATCTCCATCAGCTCCCTAAAAATACTGCCAAAGAATCACGCAATCTGAGTGAAAAACAATGTGCTTGCTATGCAGATGCAGCTTTAAGACAAATCTTGTCTGACTCCCAACCAGTTTCCTCTCCTAAAACTGTCCTACGAAGAACTCCAGAGCTGAAACGGCCTGTTTCCCATGTCTTTGTCTCAGCTGGCCTCCTGAAAGGACCAGAAGCATACATGTGCAACTGCCTGGTTGAAAATGTCCTACTGTCATCCTCTATAACCTTAATCATACTTCTTAAGTTAGTTTGGATTACTGAGGGTTACGGTGACCATCACCTTGGTATTATTTTTTTGCTTTTTCTTTTTTGCTCACACGGCCATTAAAGCTGTCTTTCTAAAAACCATAAATGTCCATGCTTCTCTTCTGCTCTGCTTACACAAAAGTGTCCCCACTCACTCCAAGAAAGTCACCCGCTGCGTATGGGCCTGGAAGCAGAGGAGGCCATTGGTCCTTGCATTTCAAATTGGGCTATCTTGATTTGCTCTTGGCCTTTCCTGGTACTTGAGTAGGTCTGTAAGCTTATAGTCCCCATAGGTAACACGGTTCTAACATGGCCATGTAGGCTTGTTGTGAGAGTTATTGGAAACACTTTGGCCCTGGCCGGGTTGCCGAGTTCGTTTGAATACTGTCCCACACACCAAGTTCCAGGGTTCAATCCCTGGTCAGAGCACATACCTAGGTTGTTGATTTAATCCCCAGTCAGGGTGCATAAGGGAAGCGACCATCAGCGTTTCTCTTTCACATCGATGTCTCTCTCTCTCTCTTCCCCACCTTCCTCTCTCTCTAAAATCAATGATCCTATCTTTGAATGAGGATTAAAAAACAATAAAATGGAAATACTTTTTAGAGTGACTGATGTAAACAGTAAATATATGTTAACCATGGTGCTGGTGGAAAACAGATGCTTTTCTACTATCTTTTTGCACTAAAAATTTTTTTTTACCTTGAATTTTGTTTTGGAAAATGATCTAAATTTATCTTTTTGGTTAAAAGTTAGAGATATTAACTCAAAATTCATTATTCTGTAAATTCAGTTACTATCAATTGACTCCACAAAATGGATTCTATAATTTTAGATATTTACAATTAAAGATAAGCACTGTATTGTGGTCAGATTACCACATCCTTAGAAGAAATTCATTATTGGTGAATTTGATGCCAGGATATAAGGTATAAACCATTGTATATCTGTCCTTGGCCCAAAATCTTCAAACAAATTGTTTCCCAAATCATTCCCAGTAACTTTGGTTTACCATCTATTTCTCTTTTCAATGCCAATAACCCTATTTCTTCAGTTTGTTCTTTATTTTCATTTTCAGTCTGTTATGCTTTTTGTTTATGATTATATGTTTATTTATGCAATTACCAGGTGTGCATAGATGGATTTTATCAGAGAATAATTGCTACATATTATAAAACAGTCATCTCCTAGTGACCACTGTTTTCATTCCTATGTCAGGATTACTTCACTTAAAATCAGCACTCAAAAGGGGTGTCTGTACATACGGGTGGGCAGAAGGGAGTGACAAGACCCTTTGTCATGTCTTACAGAGGGTCTCTGCCCAACTTAATTAAGCCTTACACAACTTTGTAAATTATAGTAAGGAAAAGCCAATTTTCTCATCAGTTAACTGCTGCCAGCCTGGAGTATAACACTCTAGGAGATAAATAACTATGGCAAAACCACCCTTGTTGTGACTAGTTTAAACTCATGCAGTTCAGACCTGCTGCCATGTAATGCAGGCCTTACACAGGCAGCCAGGTGCAGGATGGAGATAAGTGGTGGGAGCTTTGAACCTGGAATTCTTATATTGAAAGGGAGGTTGGAGAGGAGGGTGGATGGAGCATAAGCGAGAGCAAGGCATATCAGTGGCAAAGAACACTTAGCCCTAAAGATAAACTGGAAGTGCCTAAAGGAATAGAGGCCAAGAGGAGCATACTAACAACCAGCACTTAACGCTTAGGCAGACAGCACTTCTTTAGGCAAGAAAGCGAGCATCTGCACTTTCTTAGATGGTGGGTTGCTCAAAAGTAATAATTCTGCCTTTCTGGCCATCCCCGATCTGTGCCTTTCCTCATGGAGTCTTCATGAAGAGTAAAAAAAAAGCAGCATATGTCCATGTTCTTCATGTTTTAATTCACATTCCTTTACAATGTGTCCCATGAAAGAAACTATTTTGTGGAAGCAATTTTACTTCTGGCGCCTAGCACTGGCTGGTGCGTAGTAAGCTCTCAGTCACTGTTGATCAGAAGAAAGACTGAGTGGCAGCATTTGCTGGATAGAAGATGAGGCAAAATGAGTCAGTCAGTTTAGTGGAAGGGTTATAATTAGTGTCAAAACTTATCTTCATTTAAGGGAGAAGAAAAGGTATTGATACTGTAAAATTACTGATTGTAATAATAGCAACGATGACTGTAATAAAATAATGTACCTTTGACCTTGCCTTGTGTTTTAGCCCTTCGGTTTAAATCAATACATCTTTCACCTTGGGTTTTAGAGACCTTAAGTAAAAGCCGTCAGCCATCTGCCTTAAAAAGCTGCCACTGTGCAGGCTTGCCCTCCCAGGTCATCTTGGCGTGCTAAGGCATGTCGTTCCAGAAACTGCTTTATCAAGGTCACATCCCCATTGACTTTCATAAATAACTTTATTTTACTTTACCCACCCCCTCACTCTGACTATTACATTTTCATCTCCTTGGCTTGCTTCTCTTTTCTGCCACCTAGATACGGCTTTTCCCTACCTTGATCTTTTAACCAATTTGATTCTCCCTAAAGGGGCCTCATTCACTGGGGTCCCAGGTACTCCACATCTATTTGTCTAGTCCCAGCCTCGGTCCTGAGGTCCAGATCTGTGTCCACTATCTGTAACATTTTAATTTGGATGACTGCTAAGCATCTAAAATGTGCTCAAACTAAATTTAGTGTTTTTCCCTGTCAAGCCTACTCTTTGTTCTTCTGTTTCTTGTTTTACCTTTTTAAATGGAGCCATTCAGTCTTGAGTCTGATCCACTTTCATTTCCAGTTAATCTTGATATGCTATGAATTCGGTTCCTATTTCAACTCTTGATTTGGTCCTCTCACCTTTATGTTTATGAGCAGGGGTTTATTCAGGCCCTTATTTTCGGTCTGAATCTTTGCAATAACCTCCTAACTGGTTGGCCTGCCTTTCGGCTACCTTTCCCCCCCATATTCCATTATCTCTGCCAGTCTGGCTTTTCCAAATTGCAAGTCAGGTATTGTGTGTTATTTACCAGTGAAATGCCGTCTTCGGGATAGACTTCAAAGTTCTTCGTGTGGCATCAAATCATTTCACTAGGCCTATGACTACCTGTCTCATCCCTCATCCTCTTTTTAATCACCTTTCATTTTATGTGCTGCAATTATTAACTATTCACTATTCTTAAGATGAAAAATTGCTATTTCATTCACTTGTTGTTTCTCATGGTATTTCCTCTGGCTGAACTAACTTCCATCTCTCTCTCTCTCCCCTTTCTTTCCCCATAATAAATTTATATTCATCCTTATTGAGGTAGCTTATTTTTTGAAACCTTCCTGAATTCTCCCAATAACTAAACCACTAAGCATTCTATGTTATGATTATATTTTGTGCATGTTAACATTAAACATATTATTATGTTTCCGGTTTCTGTATCTCTGATGTGGCACTAGGAAGAGAGAGACCAGGTCTCTTACAGACTCTTATCTGCAGGGGCTCATAGATGTAAAGTAAATGTTTGCTGAGTGAATATTGAGTGAATATACTCTGTTTTGAGCTTACTGGTGTCCGATTTTTCCACTCGTAATTTGTTCTCAGTCATGTAGACTGCTGTGATACACCATATCAACTTCTATACAGTAGACATCTCGTTCCTTCATGCACATTCTCTTTCGTTCCATTGGGCAACCATTATGTTCTTGTTTGGGTTAACCCTTTCCAGGTATGTTATCCAGTTTATACAAAGAGCCTATATAATTTAAATCATCATCAACAGATGTACATCAAAATCCAGAGTTCCAAAGAGAACACAACATCCTCACTAAGCACAAAGAGTATTTTTCGAATTATGTTACGTTTCTTGAGAAGCAATTAACATATTCCATATTATTTTGGTGAGACACAAACTGTTTCTTTCCCATCTCAATTTGCCTGCTTGAAACTAGATGGGAAAAGATAGATGAGTTTACACTCAAGGTGTGTGCGTTTTCTTTATGACCAATGAACCAATTTCCTTTTCATATTTGCAGAATATTGATACAATTATCCTTTCATCAGACAAGAAATTTGAGTGTATAACTAGTTTGTGAAAATTGCCTAGTAATTTATTAGGTTGATGACAACAATTAAGTCATAATTGCTGCTGAGAAATGTAAATTGACTTTCTGTTGTAAATGGATCATTTAACATTTCAAACCGAAGACATAGACTGTAAATAATTTCTGGGGGG